>LJIJ01003509.1:0-18724 GCA_001718145.1 Orchesella cincta | reverse complement strand
ACAAGTTTTTTAGTTTGGCTCAAACATTCAGGCAGGGTAGGGAAAACATTGAATGTCGTATCCCTGTGAATCAAACCTTAGGTATCAACAAAAGAGAAGGTTCCTCAAAAATTTTTATATTCGCATGGACCGACAACTCGAAGGTTGAATTTTATTGAACTGAAATGGAACATGATCATGATGACACCTCGTGACTCTCCTGACTTGCCGTACGTGTTGACCAATGACATTGATTTTGGAATAGTTCTTTAAAAAATCGTAATATCAACCAGAATATTTCTTTCGCTGTATTCCAAGAATGAGGCTATTCAGGCTGATGGGACTTACATACTCATGTGGGAGGGATTTCCTGTACTTATATTTGGAACATCAGACAAGAATAGAAAGTTTCATCCATTTTGTGTTGCTATTACATCAAGTGAAACAACTTCTGACTATAGTTTTTGTTTTAGAGCAATACATAAATCAACTGAAGCTTTCCAACCTAAATTCTTACAGCAGACTGTGTCGAAAGTATTTCCAATAGATTCACCGAGGTTTTCGGAACTTAATATCAACGTGTTAACTGCTGGGCCCCTGTTTAAAGGTATTAAAATGGGCATGCATTTAACTCATCACTGTAAAAGACATTTTCTCACTCTTTTCAAGCGAAATGCAAAATGGGAGAACGTCTCACTTTTTAAGAATTAACCATCACCGATTAAATGAAACTACACTGTTTATGTAAATACTTCACTTAACAAAAAGCAGTATATATTTGGCTGTGGTATGTATAATTTGTGTAGTGGTAGATTATGAAAACAGTAAGATTATCATATCTGAAGATTTTACTCATATATATTAAGCAACACAAAACTCAGCACTCTTTTAGCGGCTCGTCTTGTAACTTGTAGGTAGTGGTAATAATAAGAACGGTAGTGTTTATTTTTCATGACAATAAAAGCCCATTCAGTCGTACTCAAATAAACATCCAGAGAAGCAAAAGGACTACTAGTGTAGCAGAATTGTGCATACATATGTATGCTGGTATGGATTTAATGTATAGTAGCTTGTTGTATTAAATAGTTGTATACCGTTCTTGAAAGGTGTCTGAGGAGCGCGACCCTTGCTCAGTTAACTACAAGGAATTCAGTTTGAAACCAGTGAGCGATCTTAAACTACAAACTGCTGCATATAAGTGGAATGATTCAGCTAAAATTAAGACAGAACTTCGCCGATAAGCAAACGACGTTCTACTTCATACCATCAACCGGAAGTGCCAAACTAAAGGAACGTGACATAGAAAAGTATATTCGATTGTATACAAATGCCAGTTGGAAGTCGTTTGAAGGTTATAGAAAAAGTATCTGTCGTTTCTGGAAAGTAGAAATGAATTTTGATAGCTGGAAAGTGCAACATGCACCTGTCGACGGTTTCAAAAAGAATACATTTGTAAGCATGTAATAGGGATAGCTGTAAGAAACAAAAAATTTGATTTGAGACCTGAAGCAAGGGATGTACCGATTGGCCAAAGAGAAAAACGTGGTAGACCAGAAAAAGCAAAAAAAGCATTGATAGTTCAGTAGATTGGTATGTTGTAAATTTAATATCATGACAAAGTTTATCGTATTCATAAAACGCATTAAAATTTTTAATATTTCGAAAATTAACTATAAAATGTTGTTAGTCAATTATTTTTCTTGTTAATAATGTTATGTTGTATCTTAATACACAGATTTTTTGACCAGTGACAATGTATGAAAATAAGTGACATTTTTAAATAAAAACGTGTAATTATGTACAAAAAGTGAGACGTTCTCCCTTTTTGCATTTCGCTTGAAAAGAGTGAGAAAATGTCTTTACAGTGAGGCATAAACTATTTGTGCCGCTTAAACAATATAGTGTAGTAAATAGCTATCCATATATCATGATTTTATCATGTATGTAGTAAGTATAACGTATCATAATTGCAGAAAACATTAAGAAAAATATACCCGTGATATTTCTGATACATATTGGACTAAATGAAATGAAAATTATTTTTGCTTTTTGTAAAAAAAGCATTATTGGGTTTTCTTATATTTTATCGCAATTTTATCATACGAGAACTTTCTAATAAAAAGATTCATGTTTCTACACATTTCATCGCAATTTTCTCATACGCCAGGTTTCTTACAAAAAAATAGCGAGGATTTCTTATATACATCTGCATAGTTATATTTGTCCCTTATGGTTTTTCGCATTAGGGTAATATAATACGAAATACTGTTTGTGGCTGCTTTGTTACCAAAAGAAAGTACCATAACCATATTGATTTTTATATTTCCGCAATATTTGCTTCATACCATTAAGTATCAATTATCTGCCACTGATATAATTTAAACAGTAAGTTACATTTGTTAGCCCTCTTGCTACGAATTTATATGGACACACGTCCACATGAAATGAAATTTGGTTAGCTTACTTGATAAATGGTTACTTATTCATTATATCAATTTAATTCATTTCCGTCGCCTGAGCGTTCCGCAGAAACACAATCTCTTGACGTCGTCTGACGATGATGAATAAATCAAATGAGCTTATGCATATGTAATGGTTCTTAATTGGTATGTATGGAAATGTATTTGCTTTTGCTTCAAAATGACAACTGACTTATTATCTCTCTAAATTTCTTGGAACTATAAATGGATCCTCTGAAACTAGGAAACGCGTCAACTAATGTTTGGAGTGACATCAAATTAAAATATTTAAATAACTTGGAAGAATAAATAAAGGAGTACAATAAGGTAAAAAGAAGCGACCCAATGCCCGTTTTTTTCAATCGTGCCAAATTAAAATGTTATTTGTCACTTATGCATCTTCTTTATTTTTGTTGAATAGCAAAATAAACATTTAGCAGTCTAAAGTTCAGCAAGAATATCTCAAATAACCATTTTTTTCATAACAAAAAAACATCGTATTAACCTAATTTTTGTTTTACTGTTTGGTCGGATTTTAATTACCATTATTCTAGACGAGTACATAAGCCTTTTCTTATTATTATTATTATTATTAGCGTTGGCAGGCCTAGGTTGAAATAGAAAAATAACCTTCGAAGCAAAACATTTATATATATATATATATATTTACATATATCAGTTTATACCAGTCCAAAAAGCCAGTCATCTATGGGAAAATCTGATTTATACGTTGAATTATTAGTGATTGTCCAAACGCTTATAAATTATATTGCATTGCGAGAATAACCAACGTCCCAATTGATGGTTTTATAATGAATCATGATGAAACGGATTTAAAATTAATAATAGAATATTGTTTACTTACTCCATGTAATAAATAATACATAGTTGCCACCACAAACAAGCTCCAAAATTTTTCATTTTGTATAAATTTAATAATGACCTTCTTGTTTTTGTGAAGTTGGCTGTTTTAACTGCATATATGCTAACCACACATAATAACAACTAAGCACGAAAATGTGTTCATTATGTAAGAAAAACACTTCTATATTTTATGTCGTACAAGTTATAATTTCCTGCCCTATAATCGTCAGTATGATAACCAATTATTAGATCCATACAACTTTGTTTTTTCTTCAAGTCAAAATGCTGTCGACACAGTTGATTAAAGAAGTAAGCAGAGAAAGACTGGAATATCTCACTTGTACCACAACCTTAAACACATTCATCTTATCGCCGACCAATCCTAACCGTATATAATAAAATGATTTCTCGGTTCACTTAAAAATTTTAAAGATGCAGATGCAGTTCGCGAACCTATACAAATGTTCCCAGTTGTTGGGGCCAAACCTGAAAAGAACAGTACGGAACCAAATGTTTGAGTCAGAAGAGTGCACAACGCCTGCTTTCGATTTGGATAGCTCTCACTCTGGCAGCAAATTTGCTTGCAGTTTCTGAATTTCTCTACAGTATTTCCCTAACGAAGTGGGGCACGCTGTGACAAGAGTCGTTTTCTTAGGAATACTTCAAGGCAGTTTGTGTAACTGCTTGACAACTTTCGGCTCCCGAGATGAAATTGCCCCATTCGTCAACAGTTTAATTCAAACTCCACTGCAGAAAAACTCTTCAAAACAACTCAACCACGTCACCACCGGGCTCGTCGTTTATTCCGCAACAGTAGTTTTTTACACCACGTTGTTCATACCCTTAATATCTCTCATCCAGCCTGGTGGACATGTTTTAATTGCCAAATTTGTTGGCGGCTCTCGAAATCCATGCGATTCCGTATTTTTCAGTTCTACATTGTTTCTCATGGATCTTTTTATAATGCAGCCATTTCTCGCAACTACATGGCCCTTGGCAACACTCATAGTAACCTCAATAATTTCTATTAACTCTCACTTAAAGGCCCTAAAAATAGATGCAAATATTTAAGAACTTCCGAAGATTTAGAAAGAAGTGCAATGGAGTATAGAACAGTACAACTATTCGTAAATCTCCACAATAAAATGTATCAACCCTACTTTTGGCCTGTCTTGCAGTTCTACGGATCGGTTCTAATAATAACTTGCTTATACTGCTGTATCGCGCTACATGAAAAGATTCCAACGCTGGCTGAGCTGTCCGTGGTTGTCTTTGTTTTGATTGTAACTGCATTTCTAGTCGGAATTCTGGATGTTGCAAGTCGTCCCATTCTGATGTCGACAAAGATAACCAAATTATGGAAACGCTCTAGCTCAAAACTGTGCAAAGATAAATGGATAAGAAAATTTTCGAGAAGCTGTAAACCAATTTGTTTGTATTCAGGTTCGTTTCATAAGGTTGACAGAACTAGAGCACCAATATTGATCAGATTTTGCTTGCAACGAACATTCTTTTTAGTGTTTAAAACAAGGTTTACATGATGCGGTACTTATTCTTGAGGATTTTTCACACATTGTTATGGGAGGAAAATGATAACCTCACGAAAATGAAGTGAAACTGTTCTGACTGAGAATGAGCAACGGAATTTTCCTCAATTCCCATAAAGATTTTAGTTTCCTCGATATATATTGATCAAGAAAGACAACTGAAATACTATGGCGCGTGTGAGAATGCAATTGACGTGACGTGTACACAGAAGGAATTAGTTTTATTACTAATTATACTACTAAATATTTATTTTCGTGGCTATTTGAGCTACAAATAGACCGGGAAAGAACTACAGATCCGCTCTAATGACGGCCTGGAAATCTATTATCTATACCAGTAGCGCTACTTATCGACGTACCTCGAACTATAAAGATAAGCAAAATACAAGTTAGCTTATTGGCAGATCCAAGGCCTGTTATAGTTACAGTAACCTTTGAACCCTACAACCCTATACTCTGAAGCTCGTATTCCTATGATTCGGGACCTCAGCACTCCAGCCACCTCTCAACATAACTAGCCTGACTCATTGAATGGTTTTATAATGATCATTTAGTTAATTATACCTTTTAACTTTAACTACCACTCGAGTCCTCGCTGCGACAATGAGAAGGCGGCGTGCGTTGAGGTGGACGGCTGCTGAATCCTCCTGAATGTTTGGGAATCCTCCGGGTTGATAAGCCTCGGAATCCAAAAATCGTATCCAGAAACACGGAATGTGGGTATCGAATGGTACTAATTACATGAGATACCCACCATATAAATACCCGATTTATGTACAATTTATTTAATAAATATTCCTGAAAACTTAATAACTAGCTTACCCGTCTTTCTAATTACGATACCAATATTCCCGTAACTCTAGCGGATAATTTAGTTTGAGCAGAAAATTAAATTATGATGACCAAACAGATTGAAAAATGAACAAGGAATGAAAAGTAAAAAATGGAGACGACTCTGTAGATCGGTCAGCGTGCCTTGAGCATTTTCCTTCATGATTCCTTACTAAAGACATGTAAAAGATATCCTCGACTTCATTCTCGATTTCCTTCCCGTGGGTAGGATATGGAGGTTTTACTGTGAAGATGTGAAAGGAATCATGTCACTCCCGCTCACGTGTTGGTATAAGACTGGCTGTGAGAGGCTGGAATAGGGAAATATAGCCCTGCCTAATTATGCCAAATTTCTTGATAAGGGCTCAATTCTCAGTTCTTTCCTTTGCTCTCTACCCTTGGCGTTTAGCTTCTGCAGATGCGTTGTGCACTATGCACTTCTTAACCATGAGACTATGAAACATTTACAAGTAGTTCGTGATGAAGGTGCCAGAAGGCACGAAGAACTAAAATTTACGGACGTTCCGTAACAACATTTGTGGCTTTCTGTTAACCAAAACCGTTTAAACGAAAAGTAACAAAAAAATTTAGCTTAAGAAAATAATTAGGTGTTAATGAAACTGAATTTGCTTCGTACGAAATTTCGAGTTAAAAGATCTGCTTGGTTTGATGAGTTTTTAATTGTGGTAGGCCTAAGTGTTCCTTATATTTTCACTTTTTCACAGTATGATTTACATAATGGGAAGTATCTTTGCTTAGGAAATTAAATTTCTATTGCCTTCTTTTTATACAATGCAACTTTGAACAAGCCTTTTTTGTATAATTCAGCCAAAAATATTCAATTTAAACACATTGATTATATAGAATGAAATGCTAATTAGCTTGTTCATTCGATGTACATTCCAATTTTCAGTGGAAATGCATTCACGTCTTTAAGTGAATACTAGACATAATTTACTTTCAACAAGTTAGACCAACATGTTATAAAATCTATAATATTTCGTTTTTTATTTAATTACCGTTATAATCAAAATAGCTAAATACAATAAGTAATACATCCGGATTTCAAAAATTGAGCTGCATAAACCAGCCGTAAACAGATTTTATTTTTAAGACTTGGCAATGCCAATGCTGTTAAGAAATTTCCTTCTCAAGTGGGTTAACTTTTGTTTCTGCCATTCTGTCGTCAATCGTCCATGCTGAGAACATTTATGATATCAGATTGGAAGCCGTATCGTATAATATGTGGGCCAAAACATGTAACGAAAGCACTGGAAAGCAAAATGTGGTATGTTTAAAACAAGTCACTACGTGATTTCTTAGGACAACTGGGGACTGACAAGGTTATAAATGTTATAATATATGGCAGTAAAATTAAGATTCTGGAGATGCGTCTTATTTTACATTGCTGGATAACAGAGTAAACATCCATAAAATTTAGCATGGGAAATCAAATGTTTTGAATTATTATTGTTTATAAGTTGACCAAAAAGCAAAAGCACTACTAGTACATGATCTTAACTTTTATACTAGATAGTAGGATTTTAATTGTTATCATTTTGGAAAAGTATGTAACTTTTGAAGACCAATCCAAAGTTATTCCTATGAATGGGATGGATATTGGAAGTCGTGTCAATTCTTGTGTAGAAAGCAAAAGCAGCGGTATGAATATTATTTAGGAAAGAGTTTAAACATTGAATAATTTCTTGTTGTCCAAACCAGATAAATTTATACTTCAGGCAAAATAAATAAACTAACATCCCATTTGTTGCTTTAATTCTTGACGAATCATATTTATAAATATAAAATTCATTCATTGTTACGGCAAGCAAGTTCCAAACTTTCTGCTTTCGATATTCTTAAATACGACATTTTTGCTTTTACATAGTTGGCTGATTAACAGATAAATGCTGACAAAATAATTTATCACTACTAAGCTTGAAAAATATGTCAGTTTATGTGTGAAGTACAATGGTATAATTTTCTACGTGGTATAAGTTACCAATTCTAGAATCTTATTAACATATTAACCAGTTATTTGAATCAAGGCACTTTGTTTTTTCTTAAGGTTTTAGCGTGTGTTTAGTCTATCAAATCATGTAATTTGAAGTTTTATTTAAATCATGCTTTTTTTTGTATGGTTTAAAAAAAAATTTTTTACGAACTATAATATTTTAAATGGATTCTTTTTAATTAGTTATATTAGCAGTTGAAAATCGTCCTCCCCATTTCGGAAGCGTTGGTGGCTGACTTGAGAAGTTGTTTCAGATTTTCGCTTGTAGTAAAACCACGCAACCAAACCGGATAAAAATACGCAGGTCAGCACCAAAGTAACAACTAAAGGGACGTGGTGACTACCACTTCCTTTTTTGTTGATATTTTCTTGTTCATTTAAAGTCATGCTAGTTTCTCTGGACGTTTCACTCGGAGCTGTTGAGGTAATGCCAACTATTTCTGTGTGGTCTGGTTTCGTTGCGTCTGAAACGGAAATGGAAGATTCAGTGGTTGTTGTTGTTGTTGAAATTATAAGACTACTGTCCGTACTGATTGGATACTCCGCAATAGTTTCTGAAATGAGCAGGTACATATAATTATTCTTTTCACTGTTAAGGTAAGAATTCACTAAAAAGGAATCCATTTTGATGCGCGAGGTTAAAATCAAGGATTATTTACCAAAACCAAATAGTCTTCTGAAAATTGGTATGAAAAAATTGACTGGAAGATTTACCACTTTGCTACAAGTCATTGTATGTGTTTTACTTTTTCAGATTATAAACTTTGTATTTTTTAACCATTTTTTCACAGTTTTAAGATCACAATCTCCTTCCGGAATTTGGATTCTTTACTTAAATAGAAACTTTACACAAACCGTGAAAAGGCCTAATGTGTTTAGCAAAATAAGAATATAGTAAATAAAAAAGGCTAACCTTGAACTTTATGTGCGGGCAAACTGTTGGTGTTGTTAATTGTGTTGATCATGCCATCAAATGTCTTGTTTTTGCTGGCCACATTAGGAGCCTCTATTGTACTTGTTCCGTTGGCAATCTGACTTTCCACCGCTGTGCATATTAATTTACCCCCGCGTGACTTCTCGTCGAACCAATTTTGTCTGTCAAATCTCGCAGTTTCCGACCGAAGTCGCCACCACCCCGCTTCCTGCATATACTTTGGGTCAGAACTATCAAATGCTTCAAACATAATCACTTTCCTTTTATTTTTCTGGGCCCAGTCGCTCATCAACTGCCAACACTGGAAGAACATAGAAGCTCCATCTTGTTGTCGAGCTTGAGGTCCATTACAAATTACAAGTGGAATGATTTCTACATTAGGTTTTAAGCTCAACAGATTTCTTTCACAATTTTGAAACGATGCCAACTGCATTTGATGCTCGGCACATGGAGTAAAATTAACAAATGAGACTAGTGGTTTTACGAAAACCACAGGAATTATTAGATCAGCGTATTCCACAAACTTTGCCAGAATTTCTGACTGGTTTTCTGTAGTTTCATTCAATGGACTTTTGCAAAGATTTAAAGAAATTGTAACTCCGAGCTTATAATTGGTAGTGTTACTGTTGCTCGAATTTTTCAAGGTGTTCCATGCGGAATGAAGTTCAGTTGGTAAGCTCACATGTCCTTTACGCTTTACGGAGTTGACACGAAGATAATCATCATGATGAAGCAAAAGAGTGTCAACAGTTCCAGGAAAGATTTTATTCGCCTCGTCTGCGTAATGCTTTGCTACTTGAAAACTGTTATAGTGCCTCAGATTTCTATGTATATCTGATGACGCAGATAGGTCGAAGGAAGTTATGACTTTCATATGCTGGCCGGGAGACGATTTTTGGTTATGATGTGCAGCAATATTGGGAATCAAAGCTCGCTCACTTCGGCTGGTACTTTTAATGTAGTTCTCAATTGAGTAAACTAAAACACAAAAAATTATAAATAAGTTGCTGAAAACGCTTGATTTTAAAAATAGATTGTCTGTTTTTCCTATTACACTTGTCAAGAATCGGGGCATTGTCGATGGCGATTGTCCCGAACGTCCCAGAAATCAATTCTATCGTGTTGTCGAGAAAAAAGGCTCGTAGTGGGTGTCGGCGAGGAAGGTTGTAGTCAAACCAAATATGTACATGATCTCTGCTCAAACTGGAGTTCTGATTCCGGATAAAAACATTTATTATTTTTAGACGTAACTAATAATTTTTGAAAATAAATGCCTCTCACAAGTTTTGTCGATGTACATGATACGCGATGAACATTTGTGATTGCTAGGACAAATATGAGAATTTTGGTAGTTTTAATAACGTTAGTTTTTATGTCCATGGTTAAACTGGCTCAAAACAAAAGATTAAGGAAATATTTGCTTGGCTGAGCAAAAGAAATAACTGGAAATGAAATTCAACTTGTCCCTTGCTAAATGCAAAATTAAAACTTTTAAAACTTGGGTCAAAATGTTTACTCGGAAGTGGGTTTATATATGTGTGTATTATTGGTTTAAATAATTATTATTATGATTTTCACAATAGGGTGATGTAATATAAAAGGTTGTGTGCGGCTGTTTGCGACCAAAATCATATTGCCATCGGCGTAATATTTGGTACAATTCATTCTTTTCTTTATAGCATTCAGTATCATGTATCTACCAAAGACGTACATTAAAATGACAGTTTGATATGTTCTCACTCTTGCTATGAATTTACATGCGCACACATTTACATGGAATGGAATTTGGCTAGTTTACTTGATAAATGAGCACTCATTCATTAAGTCAATCGTGTGGCAGAAAAACAATCTTTTAACGTCGCTCCAGTGTCCAGTGAATTGACGATGATTTATGTATCAAAATGAGCATACTATATGTAAGGCCTATTAACTTTGAGTGGAACTTTGAATGGGCTTTTCAAACCTGGAAACACATAACTAATAATATGAGTGATATAAAATAATAAGTACCTAAATAACAGGGAAAAATAAATAAAAGTATACAAAAGAGTAAAAACGTATGACCCATTTTTCTCATCGTTTCTCGAATAACTTTTTTTGCCGATTGCTTACAAATCACACGTAAAACCACAAACTTTATATAAGGAGCCAATAAGATGAGATAAGATGCAATACGGAACCAAATGTTTGAGTCGGGAGAGTGCACAACGCCTGCTTTTCGATATTGGGTAGCTCTCACTTTGGCAGCAAAGTTGCTTGCGATTTCTGAATTTCTCTATAGTATTTGTTTTCAATTAATGGATTGTTATTCAATTGTAGTTAAGAACAAAATACGTTGATATAATATAAGCAATTAGAAATAATTATTTTATAAATCCTGCCACGCTTAACTATGTTTTAACGTGCTTTGCTCGTACGCTGTGAAATAAGTAACAAAGTATGTATCAAATAATAAAGCATTTAAAGCATTTGGTTAATTTTAAATGAAATCATTGATTACGAACGGTGAGTTTCGGTGAAAATTCAGAGGTACTGGTACACACACCTCCAAAATTGGAAATCACTAAATCAGTGACAGAGACATTCTGTAGCCAAAACTGTATATTGCGTTAGTATGACTGAAGCTAAGCGGTATGGCTGCTCTTATTCTGATCTCTGATGCCCATATGAATCTATGCATAGCTTTGTTCTTGCCATAAAAAATTGTTTTGAAGCTGAAATCTAACCGCTAGCATGACATCTCCACCCTAGGTAAGACTTTAATGTGAACAATGACAACTATATCATTGCGTAATAGGGTTTTAATTATGAAGTATTCGGTAAAGAGGAGCAAAGAAGACTCCAATGACTCTATATTTATCTAAGGTTTTAAAAAATCCTACAGCTTACGATATACCGAGTTCCGAGAACATTTGTCATATTTAGGACCCCGAATATTTAAAGGACAGTTAAATTGGATTAAAGCTTAAATGCTTGCTTATGTTGTTTCACTCACTTCGTTCCTACCCGTACTAATAAATACTGTTCGAATATCATTGGGTTCATGGGCAGGTCGGGAAAAGTGCATTAGCTGATTATAATTTTGGTACCGTAAGGCTCGTCAGAAAAGCTAAACCACAAAAACTTTAATATCATAAGCATTGGTATGTGGGTGTAACTTTTATTGAATCATGCTATGTTAACAAAAGCTTTTAAAAACAAGTAGACAAATTGTATTTTGGATCAACCACATTTAGGTTACCAAGTCCTAAGTCCAGTTGTCTGTATGTATTTGTTTTTAAATGATATACGTCAGTAATTTCAAACCATTTCGACACCTTTCAAACTCGAGGTCTAAAAATGCCCAGTTTTTTGTGCCTAAAAGTGTAGATTCACAAAACGATGCTGCAGGGGGACCTTTTTACCGTTTCTCAAAATTCGAATTTTGTCTGAAGGTATAGCATGATTTTTAAAAACTTTGGTTTTGGTTCATGCGGATCCTTCGGGGTTTGCAGCAAAGTTGGAGGTGGCTGTATGGTTTTGCTTGTATCTTCGGACTAAGTTCCAATTTTGAGAAACGGTAAAAAGTTCCCCCTGGAAAATCGTTGTGTAAATTTACACACAAAAATTCAGGTCGTTTGGTCGAAGTTTGACACCTAAAACGTTGCCCCTCCTTTCACTTTTAGGTCGCCCCAGACATTTAGTCTCATAAATTCCCGACCAAATGATGGTCGATTTCTACTCACTTTTACCTGGCCTTCCTTTTAGGCAACAGAAACTGGGCATTTTTAGATCTCGACTTTAAAAAGTGTCGAAATGGTTTGAAATTACTGATGTGTGTTTAGATAAAAGGCCTAAGTAGGGCATTTACTGCGTTAGTGATATGCCGTCGTCAACAAAAACTTATTTCGTCAATCACCTATTCCCTTGGCATGTACATCTTGTCATTTTATTGCCATCAATATGTAGTATGGCATACACTCTCAAAACCATGAACACTTACAGGTTAGCTGACCGATGTAAAACTCAATAAACTTCGCAGTTGCTTTCTTTCGTGGTTGAGTTGAGTGTGCGTTGCCGGTTCTTTATACTTGAAATTCAATCTAAATTCGAATAATTTCTTTAAAACTAAGTATTCTTTTAGGCCCAGAGTTTTATTTCATTTCATATTCGGTGCCGGAAATAAATGTTAAAGCAATAGTTTTTGTCTCTGCAAAACGAAATTAAAGGGACCGATTGACATTTTTAGTATCTTAATTGTTAAAGTTTCATATATATAATTTTTATCTTCGTTTTTTGATAATGTGAACACAACCTCATTTTAATATCAATAATTCCACTAATTCCCACAAACAATGGGACTCACGGTTAACAAACATAAGTTTTCAGATCGGTATGCGCCAACTGAAAAAATTTAAAATACAAATTATGATTACTAAGTTCATTAGTTACCGACATTGTAATTAATCGAATTGTAAACAAAGTATTGTTATGAACAAAAATATTTTATATATTTTCAAGCTGTATTTTTCAAATAATAATTTAATTTCAGTAATTTATATTGCCAGTATCAAAATATTAGTCTGGATCCATTAAAAACTATTGTAATTATTGTGGTGCTACATATTCATGTCTCGACAAAACCGATGAAATATAGATGGTATGTCTGAAACCAAAGTGTCTTATTAAGAGTTTAATGGTAATTGAAAATTGCACTTAAAAAGTTGTATGATTTTTCAATTAAACATGGATTCAAACCAAACTGTTAGGAAACTCTTACAAATTCTTGCAATCGCAATCCAATTTAGGATAAGTTTATCCATTACCGTCCTGGAAATTTTAAATCCTGATCCTAGAAACTTTCACGAAGTATCCCGAAAATACTCCGAATACCGCGGTGTGGCTTCAAAATGGAACACCTGGAAAGGGCGCGACATGCATATACTTAACTTACATGAAAAAATCAACAATTCGCCAGGATGTTTAAATCATATAGTCAACTACAACGGAATTGATTTGCCACCTTTTGAGAATCCCATTGTGCTATCAAGGTATGACGTTGTGCGAGTAAAGTATAAAATCAAGCCAAAGAATCGTTTCACCGACGAATTCACTCGAACATTTCCATACGAGAAAATGCCTCGATCTGAAAATACTTCTGGTTTGTCCTGGTGTCCGCGTCAACTGGTTCGATACCTTGTCCTTATACTGATACTTCATTCTTGTCCACGCAGCGAGCGAGGTTGGTTGTGCTTTTACACACCTCTCTCACTGTATGTATACAAGACCTACTCAAGCAAATTGATTTTTCCTACGCACAAAGTTGTGCTTGGCTAAGGCCAGCACTTAAACCCAACAACATGTCCCCAGACAAACCCGAATTACACGGGCTAGTCCTGAAAAGTCACAGCGAGCTAAAAATTGGAGATTATCTTTCAGCATTATCTCTTTTAGTAAACCCAAGGTCAGTCAAATCCTTTGGAAAAAATCGCCGTAACAAAACTATGGGTATTCTTTGCTGACAGTGAAGTGTGTGATAAAGTCTTAAAAGAAGACAAGATAACAGTAAAGGGAATTGAAATCCCAATACAAAAATACGCACCAGCAGTGAAAACTGTGTTCATCAAAGGAGTCCCCATAGTTGAAAGTGAAACTCCATTAGTGACCTTCCTTGCTAATTATGGTCAACTAAAGAGCAAACCAGTTCGTTTACCTCTGAAAGACGTGCCTGAAGATTTTTCACACGTTCTTTCACACACCATAGTGGTGAAAATGTTGCTCAACGATAATGCAAGTCTACCACCATATGCAAACATCGATTTCAACAGTGATGTTGTCAAAGTAAAAATTGAACACGGTGCCAAGAAGTGCTACAAATGCCGAGAACGTGGTCATGAAATCAGACTCTGTCCACAGAATTTATAAGAGTTCCCATCAATTTCTCCGATCCCTCCTTCCGACCATGCTGTTGCTACAAGGGCTAACCAGTCGAACTCAGTGGCAGATATTGAATCTGAAATGGAGGAGGACAAAAGTGAGGAAGAAGAGATAACCGATGACGCAGGTCATTGGAACACTGCCAAATACAAAAAGAGAAAGCAGAAGTCAAGTAGCCCGAGTCCATCCCCTGAGATTACGAAAACAAGTAAGCCAAAAACACCCCGTCTTGTCTCCTCAATCACGGCAGTTGAATTGCAATCATCATTCGAAGCTTGGGGAACTCTACCAATCGGAAACCAGCACCTGCCAAATGAAAGTCTATTTAAACTACTCACTGAAGGCTGCCCCAATATCAACAAAATTACTGAGATTGCCATGAATTATTCAAATGACCCTAACCTCCTAAGGAAGCAACTGGACTGGCTCTATGGAAAAGTCACGGAATCTAAAGCAAAAGCTTTCATTAAGCAAGCCAGTGACGCCATTCCCGTTAAATTCCCCCCAAATAACCAGGCATGATTCCCAAATTCGTAAATCCTCACCCACTATGGGCGGCCATTGGACTTCATATTAAGAAACGTCAACGAGGGCGAAGAGGAGGTCAACCTAGACGTGTTCAACCAACATCTACCCCACACCAAGTCGTGATCAACAGCAAGTATAACATACCTAATATATTGTACACAAATGCATGCTCATTGAACGCAGATAAATTAGATGCATTGTTAGCTTTAAGTGTTGACTTTGATGTCATTGCAACTACCGAAACCTGGGCGAAAGATGTAAGCGATATTAGTCTGCATAACTTTCAACTATTTGAAACACAAAGGTACTCTAAAAGTGGTGGGGGAACTGCTTTGTATATTAGAAATGGTATACAGTGTACGAAATTCAACAACTATATCCACAACGCAAGTGAGTATGAAATTACGTGGGCTACAGAGGGTGTTCAAAGTCTTTTTTTACATACTTTGAAATCAAACTACAGCCTGAATATTCAACATATTTATAAAATTGGCTTGATCATTGTGTTCCCCATCGAATTTAGAGTTTACTAAACATCATCGTATCAGGAATGCATATATTTTTTAGGAGTTCCAGGGGTAACTATACACCACTCGCTATGGAGAGTTTTCCAGACACTATCCAGCGTGGTCTTCTCTTTGGAAAAGTAGCTGCTGTAGGTAGCCAATCAGAGAGAAATCAAAGGGACTTTTGTCAGTTGACCTCAAAGGTATATACTTCTTCGAGATTTTCGAAATTTCTGACCTGCTCCTCAAATTCTCTAGAAACGAGGTGGTAAACCAGGTGGTAACCAACTTTGCAGCGTCATGGTGAATGACGACCTTCGAAGTGTCGTCACCATGCAGTTTTGGGCCTTGGACCCTGTGCAATGGCTTAAAATCACCCCCTACTTAATAAGGAGCATCGAAATTTACATTTGGAGAAAGCCTTTAGCAGTATTGAACCAGGGCCACCCAAAGCAAAACCACCGTGAACGTGTTTCCGAACTTCGTTTTCCTCTCAAACACGATATTTGCGACCCCATCAAAACATGAAATATGACATTTCTTGAACATCTTTCTTTTCATTATCTTGTGTAAAATTTTTGTGGAGAGTTTGATTCGATGACCTGAGTAGTCTTGCGATTTCGTTGAATTTCAGTAGGGATCAGGAATCGAATGGTGGGTGGAAAAAACCTTGGAAATTCAAAAAATTGCGTTTTGACTTCAGGTGCCGATTTGATTAATTTTTGTTATCAAATCTAAAATTTTATGAAAGTATCCGAAAAGAGCATTAAATTTTCTACAAAATACGGCATTCTCGGTTTTTGAAAAGGCTCCCATGCGGGTACACAAAATAGCGAGCAACAAATGTAAAAAAAAGGACTTGAACACCTTCTGCTATTATCTAGACCCAGCTACCTACCAGCAAAAATATCCAGTAATAGCAAATTGCATTGCATTTATATTCCCCCAAACAGTGATAAAAAGACTCAGTCAAAATTGTACAGTAGTTTAAATCATGCCCAAGAAAACATTAGACGAAAATATTTAAATCCTGGTTTCATCGTTATAGGTGACTTTAACAGATGGAAATACGCTAATTCATTCTCAACTTGCTCCGACTTCTCTCAGTTGGTAAAACTCAGTACCTTTTTTGATATTAATAGCAATATATCTACAACACTTGACCTGATTTTTAGTAATATGTGTTCATTTTACTTAGCCCCAACCAGCTCTCCTCCACTGAAGGACACTAATAAGTATCATGTATGCATTGAAATGAAAGCTAATCCAATGGTAAAATTATCCCAAGTCTCAAAGCAAATAGTAACGTACAGAGATTATAATAACGACAACCTTTATGACTTCGCTTCAATTATTGAAGACATTAACTGGGCTCCCTTGTTCAAAAGTAACTGTATCAATTTCAAGTGTGATTATATGAATGTATGTATATCCAATGCATTTGAAACAGCTTTTCCTCTTAAGCAAAAACTTATTCATAGGAATAACAATGCATGGGTTACACCTGAGCTAGTTAGACTATTTTCCGTTCTGAAACGAACCCCAAGAGATAACACTAACTACTCTACGCTTACAAATGAAATCTACCTGAAAACAAAAAAGGCAAAAGCGGATTACAACCAGATCTTACAAAACAAAATCAACAGACACAGTAAAAATGTGCATTCAATTGTAAACAATATATGTAATCTGAAACAAAATGTCTCAGCTGTTGAACAGCTCACATTGAGTGAGAATTCAAGCATTCGTTCAACGTTGAACAAGATAAACCAGCATTTCACTTCTATAAACAACAGGTACATTCCCTTAAGCAATATATCAGTAAGCAAATCCTCAAACCAAGACTACTTGTATGTCAATGAGCAGGAAGTATTAAAAAGTTTCATGAGTCTCAATCCAAATAAGTCAAACGTACCAGGTGCGTTACCTGTAAAATTTTTAAAGTTTGCTGCGGTACATATTGTACCAATTTATACGCACATTATTAACTTTAGCTACAGGCAACTTACAATACCAAACGAATGGAAACAAGGATTTATTACGCCTGTTCCCAAAGAGATTAATAACGTGAAACTTGATACACTTCGACCCATAACCCAAACGAATATATACAGCAAAATAATGGAAGAATTTATGTTCCATAGAATTTATAACCAGCTAAAAAACAAACTTATGACGGGCCAATTTGGTGGAATTAAAAAGTCCTCAACAGCCCATTACCTTGTTTCATTGTATGAGTTCATTCTCAAGGGACTTGACAAACCGAATACCTATATAGTAATAGTTTTGCTAGACCTTTCCAAAGCTTTCGATTTAGTCGACCACACTACCGTAATAAATTGTCTCATTAAAATGGGTATACAGTCAAATGACGTTTCATGGTAGCTGAGTTTCTCAAAAACAGAACGCAATGCACAAAATACAAAAACATATTATCCGAATTCTTGCCAATCAGCAATGGAACTCCTCAAGGGACCAAACTAGCAATCCTTTTATTTATTGTCCTGATTGACGACCTGCTAACTGAGTTTTGTACTAAGCATAAAAATGAAAATAATTTAATGAACGCATTTGTTGATGATATGTGTGTAGCTGAGGTAGTTAAATATGGTGAAAGTCCCAAGATGAATACGTATGTAAATGATATTAATGCCCGATTGTCTGAAAACAAAATGGTATTGAACGCAAGCAAAAGCAATATTGTCGTTATTGACAATTCAAAAGGTAAGCGTTTCAGCAACGTTAAAATTTCAATTGATGGAAATGAGTTACCAAACACTAATTTATGTAAATTATTAGGTGTAATGATAAACAACAAATGTGACTGGAGTGACAATATTCGCCATATTTAATAAAGCATGCCGCAAACTGTATATTCTTCGCAAACTCAAATATTATGTTTCAGTCGCTCACAATTGTCAACTATGTATGTACTGCACATTCGAAGTGTTTTGGAATATTCGTCAGTTGTATGGTCAAGCAGCATTACAAAAGAACAATGCAAAATGCTTGTAAGTGTGGAAAAAAGAGCTTTGTCCATAATAATTGGAAGGTATGTAAGCAAGGCAAATTATGATGCTGCTTGTAAAGACACTGGCTTAGTTTGTTTGGAAGAAAGATGGAGTGACCTCTTGATAAGATTTGGT
>LJIJ01003508.1:0-18739 GCA_001718145.1 Orchesella cincta | reverse complement strand
GTTCATCCCATCACTCTCGCCAATCGTCGCTGTGTACAAAATATTTGGAGAAGGTGGCCTTGCAATTGGAGGAGGTTCATAGGAAGGACTGGCTGTGGGCGGTCCCCAAAGTCCTCATAAAGAAATAGTGTATCTTCAGTTCATAGACCAGTCTCTTGAGGATGAAACGCAGATCGGGGTTGGTTCCGAGTACATCACAAGCTACCTTTAACTTGTGTCGTGCGTCGCATGGGAGATCTTGCCATGGCATAGGCTAGATCTGAAAAGATGTTTACAAGCCATTTTGGGGACCGAACTCTAACACGTAGTCCATCTCAATGATCTGAACTCGTGGTGTAGCTGAATATTGTAGTACTGGAGAAACTCCCGATCGGATGGATAGAGGACCACAACCACTGGTGCGTCCCGTACTGCAGGAATGGTAAGATCATTCCCAAGGTCCTCCCAAGTTGGAATCTCCCCAGGTTCGATATATATGAACATCAAACCTGTTGGAAGGGCCGGTGGCTTCCGTGATGTAAATTAGGCCCAACTTGTAAAAGTGTGGAAACATTGCTTAAATTGTATGAAGCCTTCGGCTTCGTAGGTAAATCCCACACTTATTCCGGTGAAGGAATCGCAAACTATTATTGATATGCTGGAGATGAATTTCAAAGTCAGGGAGTCCTGGTTGTAATGCTAAGTAATACAACTCCAACTCCACCACAAAACGTAAATACTTTCCAATATTTACATTTGATTCGGCAGCCTTTAGTAAACACGGCCAAAGGTTCAATTTATAGCTTGAGAGTATATTTTTAGTTATTGTTAAACTTGGGTGACAGACAACCAAAATGTTAGTTGTATGGTTGGGTATATATGTTATCATCACTGTTTTTAAGCCTCTGTACAAAAAGTATTTCACACCCAAATTTTGTGAGGCTCAAAAGTACACTCTCTTTTAGTCAAAAACTCACTAAACCAGTTTTCACGAGTAATGGCAGTATTGCCCCAAAGTTTCTCATAGTCTGTGAGTGCGTTGTATAATATTAAAATGAGGAGTTCGCAGTGATAGAAGGAAAGGAATTTTGATGATTACTTTATAGTTAAGGTAGAACTGAACACAAACCTTAAATTTCTTCTTCGTAAATGCAGTGAATCGGATAATGTCAAAATTCACTAATGAGTTGTAAGCTGCCTGTATTTTTGAATTAAGAATTTTCTCATAATAAACTGCAAATACTGGAGTAGTTTCTTTTTCTGAGTATTTGGGTACTGGACTAAATCTTGCAGCTGCTCTCATGCAAGAGCACTAAATTTTAGGAAATGCAATAAAAATAATTGTTTATTGGGATAATGTCACGAAAAGCATACCGCAGGATAGCATCTTGCCACAACTGCCGTACATCGGAACCAAGGTGAACAAGTTCTTCACGGTTTGTAGAGTAAGAGCACTTTCAGGAACCTGGATTCGTAAGGAGTACCGAAACACTAAGTGAGTACTGAACGGATAAGTAACAGGGTAATACACCTGTCGTTTTATCATCTTTAAGGCAAGCAAGATGAAAACTGTTTGCAGCTAGTCGAGCTCTCTGCGCCGCTAGTCGGAAGTCTGCAGCAGCTATTAAGAAATCAGCAAGAAATAATCGAGCCCTTAACTTTTCAACTTCTTTTTGAGGCGGGATGGTCCTCTAGAACTTGTATCATTTGCTTATACTCATTAACCTGGTTCTTTTTTTTTTTTGAACCGTATAAAAAAATCACAACCGGAGTTCACTAAGTAACGTAAATCGTCAGGAAAATTTATTAAGCCTGAGTGTTTCCTTTGTTGCTGATGCGGCAATAGTTAAAAGGTCGTGCCAATGTTTCATGGCCAGAAGAGCTGCCTTTTTTACCATGGGAATTTCAAAGGAAAGTCGAGTTATTACTATTCACTTTGACTCTCAAACTATAGTGCTGAAGTAGTTTAATATTTAGAGGACCGGGTTGGGGCAAATATTTATTTCTTGTACGAATCATGATGATGTTCCCGATCTCAAAGTTGAAGTTGAAGTGAGAGAGGACCAAACGGATCATGCAGATATGTTGGTGAAATTCAACTCCTGATCGTTCTTACTGTCAACATTGTCATCGAGATGCTTCAGGTCTCCCAATGTAAGTCTTTCCAATAACGTAACTGGTAAATGCGTACATAGTGGTACACAGAAAAAGTTAGGGAAGTGCTTCACTAGCTCGCATTGAAATACAGGGAAAGCCCCTATGTGTTGTAAAATCAGACCCCAAGCATGCAAGTCTCCGGGTATAAGAGATACTGGCATTTGACTAGTATATAATGTGAATAGTGACAACAGCCCATGGTTATTTAGTAAAGATGCCAGAAAGATCACAAATGTACCAAAAAAGTCTAATTCCGGCAAGATATCCTCACATGTAAGGTACGCAAGGGCTGCGCAGAAAATAAGTCCCTGTTTGAGTAAGTTTTCCCGTTTAAATTTAGAGGGACTTAGGGGGACAATTGTATTGTAATAGTATCTTCTAGGAACAACATGTGAGACCCAATACCATTCAGGGTCGTTTGGATCTCTACAAACTAAACCAAAATTCTCTCTAACTAAAAGTTTTGCTTCCATTGTAAAGGAGGTAATCACACAATTCCGATGGATAAATTATTTTATGACAGCAGATTTTTACACTTAAGTGTGAAGTCACTATTGTTCAAAAAGGTGAAATTTTATAAATTGTCTGAATGTAAAGGGAAATAGGTGAGCTCGCCATAAATCGGTTCATGTTGAGAGGATCTGAATTGAATTGGTTAAACTTAACTTTCTCAAAGCTTTGGCATTACTCACCTGGAAAGGCTGAATGACAACTTCATTTGTCTCCGGCCCAAAGCCCCAACAAAAAAAAAAAAAAAAAACAAAAAACAAAAAAAAAAATACACAATTACTAACCAAAAAGAAACAAAAACCACACAAAAAAAAAATACAACAAAAAAAACAAAAAAAACGACCTGGCACTTGTTCTTCTTATTCGATAACAGACAACTCCGCGTAGAACTTTCTTTGCCAACACCTCCCACCTATCTCAATTTTTGCTGACTAATTTCCTTCCCGTGCCAGTCTTATTGGAAAACATTAATGGCCTTTGAAACGGGCGCTTTAAAAGGTGCAGCACTGTCTACCTCTCAGACTATCGTCAACTCCCACTCTGGTATACAAAAATAACCAATGCACGACAAAAGAGACCCACTATTATTCAATATCTTATTCACGTTAGCTCCACAATCGCATAACTACGTTGCGTGTGATTTTGATACACATAAACGTGAGTAAAACTGACCCTATTTACAATGGGATTTCACTCCTCCTCTATTTCTACTCGACTAAAAAACAGCTTCCCGTCTTTATTACTGTCTCCTTATATATATATATCCTTCCACCGTAAAATACTCTGTCACTAAAGCTCTATCTGCTGGTAGTCTCTAGGGCTGATGCAATTATTACTCATCCATCTCGACATCTCCAAGTCCTCAACAACAATTCCATCGGGCACTGTCATTGTTCCTGTCATCTGATCTCAATCTCCTCCGTCTAGCAGCGCCCTCGCGCATCTCACATAGTACCGTGCATCTTCTCATGGCCACTTCTTTGCACTCTCTCCTGCCTGCAACACGCCCACTCTGATCAATCTCAGAACATTCTTTTGTTTACGGAGCCGCACGAGCTGCGCTCTTCCTGCTTATCACTTCATCCCTTCAGTCCTCCTATGACCTAGCTCGCGCCTTGCATTGCCTCTCCATTATCTGAAGTCGATCTGTCCTTCATATGGTTACTATGTAACCCGACCCACTACTTGCTTTACGCGCCTCTACTGATTCAGGCAATTTTACTGCAGCTCGTTATCAGCACTTTGAGAGCATCTCACAAACCGAAACTTGCGAGAAGAAATACCAACTACATTGATATCAATTGCGTTCAATGCGCGCTCTCTTCACATCCCGTCTACCAGGTATTCCGCCATTGCCTGAATTTACGTAAGTAATAACCGGAGACATAGTTCGTACACGACAGCGCAGGGACCAAACCATCTTCCCTAATATTTTTAGACTGATTCTGAACAAGTCCAGGCGATACTTAAAACACAGTGATAACACCCACGTCGCCTTTATTTCATACTCGATAGGTGCCCTTGTTAATTTTCAGTCATAACGGCCTTCCCCCGCTTTCATCCCCTCGGCCCCCTCCTTCTCCTTCTTGGGCTCCTACGTCGCCCTCTCGCCTCCCCATCGTCCTCTTTGATGCTCGTGTCTTCCTCCCCTTCACCCCCTCCCATCTCAGTGTTCTCCATATTCTTCCTTGCCCTGACTTTATCTAATTCGTAATCTTTACCCCATGGTTGTTCCATTTTTAGGCAATTCTTTAAGTTGCTGCAGCCTGGGCGAAAGGTGTAATTGCCCCATATGATAATCGATGCTGCTGGCTCCTTTTCTTCCATAAACAATCTCAAATGGAGAGAGTTTAGAACTTTGGTGTTTATTAGTATTAATTATGTACTTGATGAGTGGAATTAAGTCGCTCCAGCGATTATAATCAACTTTTGCTAGTTATACTCTCATTATGGATAAAATGACGGAGTTATAGCGTTCAATTCCCCCATTCGCTCAGGGGTTGTAGGCCGTGGTTTCCTTTTTTGTATTTGAAGAGCATTCAATAATTCTTTTACGACTTCTGCCATAAAGCTCGTACCCCTGTCGGAGAGAATGAGATTAGGTGGACCATGATTGCCTATAATATCAATAAGCAAAAAGGTAACCACATCTTTCACTTGTTGGGTTTCAGTGGCTCTCATTTCGATGTACTTTGAAAAAAAACAAGTAGCGGCTATAATGTGCCTTTTGTTGCCATGACTTGGGGGATTAAGGGTCCAAGAAGTCTAGCTGTATGCAGTAGAAAGGGATTTGCTTTAGCGGTGTCGAACCCATCAACCCTTGCTGCGGTCGTATGGGTCGTTTATATACTTGGCATTGCTCACACTCTCTTACTGCTCGCCAAGTATCCGCTTTTACCTTCCAGTAGTACTTGCTCGTAATTCTACTAAGAGTACTTTCAAACCCACGATGGCCGGCGAACACATCCGAATGCATAGCATGTATTACATCCTTTTAATATCTGATTTTATGATATACTTTCCTTTTCCTATCTCATTCTTGGTTTGGGTTTTACAATCCTCCATGATTTTGGCTAGCACTTTATCGTTTTGTTGTAAATTGGATATACTGAAGGGAATTGTAAACAATATGGGTTCTGGCCATTCATTCTCGTCTGGATCCTTTCCTACTCCTACCGCCGGTAATCGCGATCAGCTCTAGTGTTCAGACTACCTTTCTTATAATGGTATACCAATTTATATTCAGATTAGTCAAGAGCCCATCTAGCTATCCTTCTATTTACAGATATCTTCTTACTAAACCCAGCTGCTGATAATGGTTTATGATCTGCATGTACAATGACTTCTCGGCCATAACAATAACAATGAAAATGTTTCACAGCAAAAAAGACGGCATAAAATTCCTTCTCAACGGTGCTGTAATTAAGTTGTGAGGGATTAAAGGTTTTGCTTGCATAAGCGATTACTCTCTCACAATCCCCATTGCTTTGAAATAAAACACAATCCACAGCGTCATGAGAAGCATCGCGATGCAAATGCAAAGGCAAATGAGGGTTATATTGTGCAAGTATCGGAGCAGTGGTCAAAGCCCTTTTTAGAGCATCAAAGGAATCTTGGCATTCGCCAGTTCATTTTAATATGCTATTTTTATGAAGTAGTTTAGTTAGGGGACGACTAACACTTGCAAAATTTGGAATGAACTTTCGGTAATAATTGACAAGACCAAGGAAATGTTGTAATTCTTTAATGGTTTTAGGAATTGGTAACGCTGCTACTGTTTCTACTTTACTGGGGACTACCTCAATGCTGTTTTCGCTTACAACATGGCCTAAAACAGTTAGCTTCGTTCTTGCAAATAAACATTTTGTAGCACTAAACTTGAAATTAGCTTTCTCAGCGACAACAAAAATTTCTCTTAAATGAACTAAATGGTCCTCGAAATTCCGAGACTTAACAATAATATCGTCAATGTATATCAGACATATCCCATTTTCTATCTGGTCCCTGAAAATCTTACTCATGGACTTTTGGAAAATGAGAGGAGCTGTAGCCAGTCCAAAGGGAAGGCGTTTATAATACACGACCCTATTATGTGATACTATAGCGCATTTTTCTGGTCCTCTAGACACAGACGCAGCTGCCAAAATCCTTTTGAGCCGTCAACTAATGAAATATATCTAACCCCAATTCATCAATTATAGTCTGGATTAGGAAGGGGGTAAGAGCTTCTAACGGACGCTTGATTTAATGCCCTAAAGTCCGCACAAATACGCGCTGTTGGCTTTCCATCTGGGTTTTTATGACCACTTGGAACGCAAACAATGGACTACTCCATGGTGAATCTAATTTATCCGTTACGATATCTTGCTTCATAAGCTGATCGATATGCTTATCAATTTCATCTCGTTCCCATTGTGAACATCTGTGTGGACGGTGTTTTTATTGGAATCACTCCGGGTTTTAATTCAATCGGAGGTACCTCGACATTTGCTGCTGTCAAAGGCTCATGCGGGGAATGAAAAATGTGAGAGAACTCATTAATGAGATTTAAAACTTTTTGACGGTCGCTAGGGTTAAGTTCTTTATTTACTAGCTTTTCAGCTTGCTCTACCAAAATGTAATAAATAGGTCTATATTTATGCTCCTTTATTTACCTCAGAAGGACTGATGTCAATAGTTTTGCTTGTCACAAAGTATAATGTTTATGGGATATAATTTAGAAGCATGCATGAGGACCACTTAAGGTATTACGTAGTTTTGCAATGACAACCTGTATCTTGATGACGGTAATACAAAGTAAGGGTTGCGTAATGTCAGGCATACACATCTTATTTTACGATGGGACTTTTGGTGGTATGTCCAGTTTCGGTCGACTATTGACAGCGGCTCCTTTGGCTTTCGATTTCCATTGTTGGCTAAATATGCCGGCACTTTGCCTATGAAAGCAACACTATCACTGAAAATGTAAATTACAAACGCGCCCAACCATGAATGAAGATGTCAGTGTACACTTTTTTTGTGCAATGGAAATGGTTTTTGTTCGACCCCTAGTAGGCTAATGGAGGACGACACGGCTTGGGATACTAAACCTTTAGCAACGTCATCATTTATGCAGGATACTGATGCCCCAGAGTCTAAGTTTAGCTCTACTACAGTTACGAAATAATGATGCCCATCATTATAAAACATACATAACAAATCCTTCCCAACTAAATGAAACGGGGGCAAATACTGATTATTGAAAGCATTAATAGACCATAAACTGGCAGGAACGTATGCATATTTACTCCGATGATCCTTGATGAAGTCCGCTGATAATGTATCCAATGCAAGAGACTTCGTAATCCGTCCAACATGGCATAGTCCAAAATCCAAACCACTTAATCCTCTCATTAACAGTCCAGAATATACGATGTAATTGACACTATTAAGTCACTGTTTTAGTTGCACACAATATTATATAATAAACCATGGATCAGTTCAATCATAAATGTATATTCACATTACGATTTACTACTACTTACTGGAAATTCTGATGTAGGATTGGAATTTTATTCCGTCTGTTGATCTCATTTGGGCAGCCAAAAATGTAAATGTTTCAATCGTCCTGATAAAAAGATCGAGAGTAATAAGATAATACATTATTATCGAGATACGAAGTTACTTGTTAAAAAGATGTAGGTTGTTATGCGTACTTTGGCTTTCCATTGCTGGACCATCCTGACATTGCATTCTAATTGTATATCCTAATTGTATGCCTAAAAAAAAGGAACAATTTTTATCAGTGCCTTTTTTAAAGCAAAATGCAAGCGATCTCGATTTCCATTTTCATAATGGCTGTCATAATTTGCCTTTTTTGCTTCTTAATAGCTTACGTACGTTCCAACAGCTTAACTACTATATTGAATCAAATCTAAGCTATGCAGCATATGTTTCGCATTAAAATCTAAATTATGATTATACGCGTATGTTTCTTAACACATTTCGGCCTGTGTGCTGTGAAGGTCCATCCCTTCCTTGAGATTTCCCCATCACTCCTTCGTACACTCGAGGCCGAATGTGAGATCTTCTCGTCGTAATGACGAATGAAATTTATAAATTTTTGAACGAATTCCCGGATCGGGTGATATACAAATAAGACACTTCAGGTTAACAACAACTTCAACATTGTAATCATAATTTATCAACTGACATACATGCAGTGCATTCAAACCAAACCCCGGTTAAAGTTTCTGTTGATCAGCCTTGCTTCTTTTTAGGCCAAACCTCACCCTTGTGCCGTACTTTATGCGTTAATGCCACATTAAATTTACCCTCAAATATATCTCAAATTTAAGTAGTATTTACCCTTAACTATTACTTGGAGAGCAAGTTAAGGAGATGAGGTGATGTAGCATGCAGTACCGCAAGATGCGATGAGGTAACCAGCACACAGAAATGACAATGCAGCAGGACAGGTGACTCACTCTGAACTGGACAGTTTCCTACCCAGGAAAGTGGACAGCTTTCACAAAAATAGAAAGTATGTTTCCCCTCAAGGAAAGAATTGTTCCACCCAAGGAAAGAAGGCTAAAATCACACAAAAATCCCCCATTGAGTGTGTGATTATCTACATGCTCCTTTACCATTCCAATTCGTATTAAAATCAATTGCTAAATGAATTTATACTCACCACAATTATATGTGCCTAAGTATGACCCTCCAACTAGAACCAGGATGCTCGTAAATAAATCCTTGAGCTGCAAAGCGAAAGGAAATATATAACTTAACTATTTCCTCCGGAAACAATCTAAGTACAGCCTAGCTAATTCCTCATTTGTGGTATTACGGAAAAACCCTGCAATCCCTTGTTCATTTGCTTGTGGATTATTAACTTCATTGTTTTCTTTTTGTACTAAAGAGCTAGCCACCTTTTCAGCCGTTTCTTTTTAGCCTGTCATAATTATTTGACAATGTTGCAGGTCAGAAGCCAATTTAACAGTACGTCGCGTTACCCTCTGAATTTTTTTGACTCATATACTGGTACACAGTGAGTGTGAAAAAATGATTGTATGCAAATGTTTCTATTATTAGTCCTAATTTAAGATTGCCAATCAGAAGACAACTGTACAACATACAACAAAAATTACAATGAAGAGTTTTGCTAGGTTCCACTGCGCTAAGCTATTCGGCATGCCTCCCAGCTATATATTGCAAACAAGAAGAACCTAACAAAGGAATCTAGAGTGTGTCCGTTATTGCAAATGAACTTCCTTTCATTTGTCATTTTATCTTAAAATATGAACTGCTTTTACGACTTTGACATACCTTGGTCTCAAAACGTTTACACTTTGTCAGAATGTAAAATATATACCATAAAATATTCCTACTTCACTGCTGGTACGTGCGACAAACTACGATTTAAAAACTTTTTTTAATTCAAAAAACATTTTTCCAGTTTCGAGTCTTTTTTGAAGATTCGTAATTTTCGAACAAATTATAAAAGTGAATCTACCATTACAAATTAAAGAAAAATTCAGGATGGCCAACCTGTAGTGGCATAAAATTGGATTGAAAACTACTTTTGAAAAACTTTATAACGCTTAACAGGTTCGAGTCTTTGTGAAGATTCGTGATTTTTGAACAACTTAAAAAATATTACTTCTACAATCACACATGTAAGGACAAAACAGGATCGCCAACTTGTTCACAGGAATCACCAGCATTAATTTAATGTGATCTTATCAATCATCATCATTCACTTTTATGTAGCTTTGCTTAGCGGAATTGGCTTTTTAAAGCGGCTGTCGGTTAGTAAAAAGAATTAGTTTATTTGAGAGTGTGAGAATGACGAAGCTTTAAGTGCGGGCTTCGAAAGGATACAGAGACGGAGGAGAAGCGGATGGAGAATCCAGTTTTGGTAGGTTTCCTCATTCATTTTTAGATAACAATGATAGGAAGTGGATATGCATAATAATCATGGTGGAAAGGATCGATAAGGTTATCATAAATGACTTGCGTTTATCAGATGCTAGAGGTTGATGCCGTGGAGATTTCAGCTGATCATCATGACTCCATTCCTGCTCAAAGTGGGGGCCCTACCACTTCTAGTTCCATTTGGAATCTCCGCGAAAGAAATGTGCCGAAAGGGGAGCGGGAGACGGGAGCGTACTCGGATCAGAAACCGATTTTACGCATCGTGAGTTCAGGATTGTTGGGTTTTCAAGGAGGAGCCAGTGTGGAGGCGGTGGAACAGCAGGAAAGAACTGAAGGCTTTTCTGTGCCAGCCACCTCCACCAATCAGGATGAAATGAATAGTCTTTTGCTGAGGATTCCGACGGAAGCCATGAAGAAAAAAAGTTGAAGCGCCATACGTACAAGTACGACCACATCAAAGTTGTTGGCACCAACCCCACGTGTGGTATTTGTACTAAAAAGTTGGGGAGAAAAGCTTGGAGACGCCAACACGAAGTCTGCAAGAATGGGTTGAAAAATGTGCGCTACAAGTGTAAAGAATGCTCTTTGGGCTTCCCTCTGAAATGTCATTACGACAGACATAAATAATGATGAGGCGTCACTCCAATGAGCGACCCTTTGCTTGCCCGCAGTGCCAATTCAGATTCAAAGGTGATGTTAAGCAACACGTCAAGGTGGTTCGTTTACTCGAGTCTATAAATTGGACAGGATGTTCTTTACATATATAGCTTATTTGTAGTTTGATGTTTTGACGAATGACGTTTCATTTGTAAGGGAAAATGACACTTCGCTGCCGTCCCTGCCCTCAAGCTTTCGCTCATCGCAGCAACTTGAACAGTCACGTCAGGAAGCATGGCCTTACCTCTATGAGAAGTGTAGTCGAACATTCAAAGACGTCAGTGCTCTTGCCGCGCGCATGCGAAGTGTTCGTTGTTCTGGGACTGTCTAAATATGCTACTTTTTTCATTGTTGTTTGACGTTCGCAAGATATTGGATGATGTACCATTGCAACTTGAGTTAATATGTATAAAACTATGTAGTTGATTTTGATTGGAAAATTTGGCATGGAAAATAAATTGAACCCGGTTTGTTTGTTATCCCGATACATTGGTGCATCATGTAATTCGCTGTCATTTAACGTAATCGGTAAAGCTAATTGTAATCAGTCGGACTAAGATTGCAAATCTTCAACGCTAAAATTCATTACGTACTATTAAGAAAGTGTTGTCTTACAATGCCCAAGTTTCATTAGTCTTTGTAACAAGCCGGATAATTCGCTTTTCCAGCTTGGTATTAGTCATCCAAATCAATAAAACAATGCGTAATTACCGTCACTGATACGTAATCAGAAATGAGTTGAACCAAACCAAGAAGCTGCCTTCCCGTGGCTAAAGACGTTGTAGCCGCTTTCAAGAAACGCTTAGTTACCCTAGTATTCACATTGTCGAATAATAGACCATATCTTTTCACAGGCTCTTTTCAGGATGAATTTTTTTGTGATTATTTCGTACTATAACTGGATGTTTCTGGGCTAAAATATTGTTAGGAATCAAATGGTGCCGTTTAAATTATTGAAAAATGAATACTATCAGACTTAAGGGTCGTTTCTTCCCCGCGGACCAACGTTTTCGAGTCAAAAAACGATATCCGTACTCCTACGAAATTTTCCCCACTATAGCCCCCTAAGCGCTCTTAAATATGGTAAATTACAGCTTCTTAGCTTCATTTTGACATACTGACATAAGCGGGATCTAGTGTCAGACCGTTGCTATCGCAACTGGAAGTCCAGAAATAATTTTTTCAATAAAATATATTATACGTTTTTGGTAATTGTTTTCCCCAAAACCCACAAATTCGTTGATATTTGGATGAACTATATTCAAAACCTAATTTTTAATGAGAGGAATCCAAAAAATCTTGATTTTAATTGATTTCAGTTTTTATCTCTCCTGATTTTAATGTCTTTTATTAAAGTTCAGCGTCAGTAGCTACGGTCTGACACTAGATCCCGCTTAGGTCATTGTGTCAAAATGATGCCAAGAAGCTGCAATTTATCATATTTAAGAGCAATAAGGGGGATCTAGTGGAAAAAATTTCGTAGGAGTACGGATATCGTTTTTTGACTCGAAAACGTTGGTCCGCGGGGAAGATACGACCCTTAAGTCTGATAGTATTCATTTTCAATAATTTAAACGGCACCATTTGATTCCTAACAATATTTTAGCCCAGAAACCTCCAGTTATCGTACGAAATAATCACAAAAAAATTCATGCTGAAAAGAGCCTGTGAAAAGATTTGATCTATTATTCGACAATGTGGTATTGGACAATACGAGTCCTGAACCTAGGAAAGCTTCTCGAGGGGCACAAGGGCAGGCAAACTGGGGTAGGAGAATCCTGGACCTATTTAAGATACCTCTCACAAATATCTGAGTAAACTCCTGGATAATCCTGCAGGACGTTTTCAACAACATGATAAATGAGTAGTCGGTTACATATCAATTTTAAGAAGAAGTTGCACGGATGACCGCAAATCAAGCTCTGCTAATGTTTCCACCAAAGCTCTACCAACTAAGTCTTACTTAGTCTTGAACATGAATGTGTTTTAATTAAAATGACCTAAAGCTTGTCAACTTAGCTAAACCCAATGATGGGATAGATAGTCGGTAATTAAGTCAGTAGAAAATTAGTCAATATTTTCGACTACAAAGGACAATATACTAAATAATTTAGGTTATATACATTTAGCATAACTAAAAATCTTTTCATGAATGAAATTCTGGAAACATGGTGAAGCTATAGGACAACGAACTATTTCTGAACAAATAATCAGCCATTGAAACTCCCGTCATGCTATATTTTCAATCGTAAAAAGTAGTGATGTGCTGTTGAGTGCGTTTTGGGAAAACAAACAGGAAAAACTCATCAAGATCTCTCTTCATTTGAGTGCGTGAAAAGCTGAGTTCTTCCATCGAAGAAAGCTTGAGAATTTAAAAAAATTGTCAATTCATCTTGGATCAGGAATTAGTCCAAATCTTTCGTCCGTTGGTGCGAAAGCACTTTTTCACAGAAATTTGAGGAATATCCACCTTTCCCCACCTTAAGAAGACAACTTGGATGGTAGAAGAAGAGGAAACGGGAGTTGTGTTGACTCGTTTCAACAAAGGTTGAAGCGTATATAGCTTGATCGGTTCGATTTATTTTTAGTTATCTTATATATTATACTATCTTATGTTTATTAGCATTGATTTTAAATACAAGTTAATTCCAGGTGTAAACGAGCACCCATTAGTAGCAGTTTGTTATGATTTAATAAAGTTTTGAGTTGTTAAAATAATCTGGTTTTGAAACTTTAATCGATATTTATTCCGTATTTTTTTTCTATTCAATTACTGGAATAAAAAGATTTCTGACGTTACTATATAAAATTTAGAGCTAGTATTATTTTTTAACGTGCATATGGAATGGTTTTATATATTCAATGCAAATCGGTACTGGATTACTTGACATTATGTTAAATACTTTTGGTATAAATTGGCGTTTTTAGGAGTTTTGGTATAGAAAGATATTGTTCCCTTATTTATCTAAACAATACGTATATAAAAGCAGCATTCGATTGTATTAAGGTTTCACCTTATAAGAATAAAAAATTAATCAGGATTTGAAATGTAGATAACAAAACAATTTCCTGACTTAATTAAAAAAAACTAAATGCAAGCGTTTTAATTATTGGGATACGTAATTATGATAAAATAAACGACTTTCAGGGAATGAGTTTTTGCAAGCTTGAAATTCCATTATAATCATTCCATTAAAAAGAAACAGGCAAATTGTTTTTTTGATACGAAAAAATTCTGCTAATTAGTGTCAGCTCACTTGCCAAAATTTCCAGTGCCAGTTGGCAAATTCCTTATAACATGAAGGGTATCTTTACTAAGGCCTGTTAACAATATTGAGCATTACTCAACCGGGTCTGTCATTTCCCCCCACGAACCATTTTCCTCACATGGCCCTTTCCTCACAGCGAGTTTTCCTCCCTAGGCCTTTTCCTCACATAGGATATTTGCTCCCCAAGCTTTTATAAACAAGTGTCCTCCGTTTACATAACAATAAGTTGCATTGATATTTTTGGTGCGTACTTACTTTGCTTTGGTGATTGGTTTGGCCAATTTGGCCATGTTTCCTGCAACTGGTCAAAGGACTTACTCAGAAGGAGTTAAAATATCAGAAATTGCTGAGGTCAGTTGCTTTTAAATTTTCGAAATTTTCAATTTTGATTTTTACTTACGATTAGTGAATTTGATTAATAATGTCAAAACATGCCCCCAATTCATACAATACCGGGTACTTGATGCAAATGTGGAGTGTACTAGTTAACAATTTTGACAACAAAACAACTTGGGATACGATGTCTTTGCTATAACTGAAATTCAGGTTGTCATTAATTACTATTGTGGTAAACGATTAAAAAGATATTTTAGTCAAAATTAGCTCAAATGGTTATTTTGTATTATCTATACTATACCTCTCTGGTGCTCGTTGATAAAAACGGGAACTGATATTTTATTTTTACGAAGCTCACCTAAATGCGTGTCAGTAATGTAGCTTCTCAATTAGCAGTTGCGATCACGGTCTACATTATTAATCCAAAAAAGAGAAATTCAATGAAAATGAATGTTTGAATGATGTTTTTAATGTTAGGTTTAATGTCTGATAGGATATGCGAAGCAAAGTACAACCCAACATTGGTGGAATATTTTGCAGATCTAAAAATAGTATCACTTCTCAGAATTTTTAGCCGAGAAAATTTGCAATCATAAATTGACGTGTAAGAATTTTGAGATTTTGTTCAAACTTTTCTTAATAAATTGAATTTCAAGAAAAATTTGCCGTCATGCAACATGGCGGCTCTTTGCAAAAGCTTGGGGAGGAAATATCCTATGTGATGAAAAGGCCTAGGGAGGAAACTGACTTGGGAGGAAAAGGTCATGTGAGGAAACTGGCTTGGGAGGAAAATTCGCCTCTGAGGAAAGGGCCATGCGAGGAAAATGACCCGTGGGGGGAAAGGGCCGTGGGAGGAAATGGCCGGATACCGTTCGAAAAGAGGGTGCATGCACTGGCTCAATCCCATATTGTGAATTGGTGGGTTGATTGGGTTAATAGGGTGAATCAATGGAATCATACAGTCCGAATAGGTCGACGAAGAAAGAAGGTCAAGAAGTTGTCGTTGGATGACAACAGCGTGGTGGTTTTTTATTTGTACCTGTTTCTTGCACCATTTTCGGTAATTGTATTTATGTTTGAAATCATAATTCGAAGAAAATTGAAATGCAATATTTCTTCGCGTATATTCAAGTTAAAAAGGTTGGTCCAGTACACACGGATTAAGAATGCAATTTTTCAAACTTTTGCATGTTGCCACAAGCGTCCAAACACTAATGTTACAAATTCAAACCCGAGTCTGGTTATCGTTCAAACAATTTACAAAGTACAGGCTTCAGTGGATTTCCACATTTCAGAGTAAAGTTTAATCAGTAAGGCAAACAGGGAGCAATATGAGTTGAAGTCAAGTCTTTCCTAACTCAAGTTTCTTAAAGTTTTATAAAATATATAGTATTATTATATTAAGTTCAAATGTTAGAATGCTAATCTAGTTTTTGGTCACTAATGATGCAATGCTACCACAACTCGCATTTATTACGCAAATATTATTAATAAACAGTATACACCATTACATATTTATAAACTCGATTTCTTAAATGTTAAATAATTTTGGTCATGCTAAAAAATACATTGGGTATTTATTTTACTCATTTTTCCTTAAATGGCGGTATCTTAAGTAGCAAGTAAAGCACTGACGCTAAAATGTGTGGAGTTTTACAGAAATTCCGGGTAACAAACAACATTGAACATTTAATATGCTTATTTGTTTTTGTTATAAACGTTGTTGCAACGAGGAGTATAAATGATAAAATGGCAAAATGGTTGGTCAAATATGTGTTATAGTCCTCCAAAAATTATAAAATGGACAAAAACTCCAATATTTGGGTAAAAAATAGCTGCATACACTCTTTAAAACTTTAAAACTCAATTTTATATTATTTAGATTGGATTCTGGACATGTAATAATACGTTTTAGACAGTCAGTCTACAACCGGGGCAATTTGAGATTGTGAGCTTGATGCATGATTTATTTGCAGTATTGAAGGTGAGATTGCATTTACCTCTATATACCGAAATATGTACGGTCAAGTGAACAGTTTACTTTATATATATGGACTCATATATTTGAGTTGGGATGACAGGATGACCTGTTAGGTCATTGAAGCAATACATATAGACGTAGTCTGGCCAGGATTTGAGCGTATACAAATTATCATGCATTCAAAGTGGTCTTTTAATATTACTTTTCTGTTATTCATAAAAGTAGTAAGGATGATTACTTTCTTCTGCTTTTATAACAAGTAGCAAGTAATATTTTCCAGTTTCAAATCTCGATTCGCTTTCCAAATAAATTCATATTACTACTACTGGTTGAAAAACGTGGCGACAATAAGATTCCACATTTCTATGTATAACTTATAAATTATAAATCAGAAAATGTTTTTTTATGTAAAATGGTATTTTTGCGATAAGTTAAGTGACTTTTGAATCCTTTTGTCATTGTTTGTTTACAGGGTCGAAACAGATCAAAATTGCAAAACGGGAACCTAAAAAATGATCTATCAAGGAAAATGATTTTTACGACTGGACTTATGGTCTGTGTGGCAGTTTTCTTTTTAAATTCAGCGAATTCCTCTGCTCGCACTGCAGTTGAGTTCCACAATTTTTTCGAGAGATTGGTGTCATTCAACAGAACGAAGAAATTTGCAGATGTTGGTGAAAGCGGTGGAACAGTTTTGCATAAAGCAGTGAAGTTGTTTCCTATTCTCAACGAGACACTGGACATTTTAAAGTTACATGGAGTTGACTTCAACGCTCTTGACAAAGCTGAAACTCAAAGTGTTGAACAAACATTGGGCAAACACCTCTGTTTCAGGCTGTACTTTCAACCAATGTTTCACAAAATACGTTGGCATTGTGCGTATACTTTGGAAATCTGGTGCAAATTCACGTATTTTAGATGAGCATGGTGAGTCGGCAAAACAGTTAGCGTGTGGATGGCTAATACAAATGGGCAATCAAGAAACGGATTGTGGGGCTATTGCACCTTTCCAATCCCAAATTGAAAAAAATTCTTGATGAACTTGAGCAATTAAAATCAAATACGACTAAAATTACAAAGAATACTTCAAATAGTTCAAACGGAGGATTTGGACACAAAAAATGCGTTCTTTTCACATGTTGGAAAGGCACAGAAATCACTGAGATTTGGGACAAGAAACTCCATTTGTTGCTCCATGTTGCGATCAAATATCGAGATTTTTGGTTGTCGAATATTTAATAACAGCAAGGATTTGCTAAAAGCTAAATGACCCTAAATTCAATCCTACTTGGTTGAATTATGTCTGGAAAATATGAGTACGGTGTTATCAGCAACATTCGAACAAAAATTGAAAACGCTCCAGCTGCTGATTAGCATTCAACCAGACTTGATCGAATCCAGGATTGAAATAGTTGATAATTTTGGGGAAACAATGAAAGTGACACCTCTTCTCTATTCTTTGAGGCTTGCATTTAGCAACGGAAAACAATTCGAGATGATCCAAATGTTGATTGAGAACCGCGCAAATGTTAACGCTAAAATTCCAGAATATAACATAACAGCTTTGATGTTAGCAGCGTTTGGACCTTCAAAATAGTCGTGTGCCAATCATCCGCATTTTGATTAAAAATAATGCAGATTTAAATGCTGTTAATCAATGGGGCTATACATTTATGCACTACGTCGCCGAATATAACATTTCAAGTGTGCTTCATGAAACGGTCGAATATTTGGATTCAATAAACAACACAAATTCATTCCTCGTTAGAGACCATGCTGGACAAACAATTCTCCACGTTGCAGTTTACTACATGGAAGTTCTAAACAGGACGCTAGAAATTTTCAAGAGACGGGGTTGACTTTAATGCAATTGATGAGGGTGGAGATACCGTTTATTCAAAAGCAATAAAAATAAAATCCATCGAAAAAAAATAAGCTTGGATATCACTGATATTTTGAATGACAAACATCAGTCGTTGCTCCATGTTGCAATTGAGAGAGACGATTACTCTCTTGTACAATATTTGATGAACAGTCAAGAATTCTCCAAGAAGCTAAATAACCCTAAATTTAGTGATAACCTGATAAAATTGTGCATGCGCAAGATACAAAGAGTACCTTTGGCAGCATTTGAACAAAAATTCAAAATCCTGCAGTTGATATTTAAGAACAATCCAGACTTGATTGAGTCGCGGTTTAAACTTTATCCCTTACAAGAACTAGCAACTCCTCTTCTTCATTCTGCCGCAATGGAATTTAGCAACGGAAAACAATTCAAGCTGATGCAAATGCTGATTGGCAACAGGGCAAACGTTTACGCCAATAACTTCAGGTAATTACATGATAGCGCTTCACTTGGTGGTACTAAAAAAAAACCTTTGAAGCCACCGCTTATGCAAATTATTTATTTTTTCACTGAAAATCATGCAGAAGA
>LJIJ01003507.1:0-18752 GCA_001718145.1 Orchesella cincta | reverse complement strand
TACGCTTTTCGGTAATTTAATTTTGAGGTCATCACCAATTCTTTTCCATGGCACATTACAATAATTATTGCAGACGCAAATTGATGGTTCCATTCCCTGTCGATTATATTCCACGTGTTTGTCCATGATAGATTGCATGATATGTTGTTGGTACCATGAGAATTTCCAATTTTCCATAACGCTTTCAGGTTCACTTTAACTGCTTGTGAGTTCCAAAAGGATGAATGGTTATCTTTTGAATTGCCAGTCATGTCGATAACAGGTTCACTAGGTACTCTGGTCAGTGGTTTACTGTTGGGGGGCTTGATAGATGTGTCCACGTATTTAGGTAGGCTGGTCTGCTCGATACTTCTTTCACGATCATGATTTCTCATGTTAGTTTCAAGTGAAGGATCCATTTTTGTTCCAGTTTCAAGTATTTGTTTCAGAGCATTTAAGTCGCATTCGGTTAGTGTTGAGCTTTGTTGACCTTCGTTTGGTTTTGGTAGGCGTGGCATCTTGGTAGAGGGAGGTACGTCATCCGTGATAGATATTTTCTTTGGATATTTTTTAACTGATGACAGTTTCGAAACACAGCTTGTTTGTCCTTTTTAGATTTTAACTTCACAATCGCAACAAACTGGTCGGACTTCTTTGCTTTTTTAACTTGCACTTTTCGACATTTACGCTCACATTTAGAGCTGATTGTAATAGATTTGTGATTATTTCTGTTTGTTTATCGCTTGTTAGCAGGTTGGGGTCATCTAGACCATGAATAACTACGTTCATTTCTCTATTTTCACGAGATTGCTTGTTCACATTTTGAACTGTAAACTCTGTAATAGGGCTTACATTAGCCGAGCACTGTGACATTTGGATTTGAAGTTCTTGTCCAATTAATTTATTCAAACAAGAGTCAACTTCTGACTTCAAATGCAATAAATTGGTTTTAAAAAACTGTAAAATATGCAGTTGATTGCACTGGATAGTGTCACAAGAGTTTTGTATGCATGACAAAAACTCTGCTATGGGACAGTGGTTAAACAAGGCTAAATTGCCTTTGCTCAATTCAACTTGCCCCGTTTCTTTACTTTTATTATTTAACATAATGGCTTTGTGACAAATGACGACTTGACACTTATTTTGCTGATTTTGCTAATTGACGAGCTCTTTTGCTTTCTGACCACTCTCTTTGACAGCTCATGTGGAACTCCCTTTTGGCTATGCGTAACTAAATTAACCAAGTTCGTCTCATTAGTCCCTATTTGACAAATCATAGGGATATTATCGACCCATTCGCAAACGTTTACTATAAAACTAAAGAATTCAGTTTCATCATAGTAGCTTTCAGCTTTTTTTCTGTACAGAACAGCCAACTCTAACATACACTTATCAGCATACGCCTTTACATGTTGTTTATTATTCACCATGATGTGCTTAAGCAATAGTTTATTGTGTACGGATACCTGAACTTTAACACGCTTATTCATTCAAAAGGACTTCCTCTATTGTTCCTGCCTTTTTCATGTTCCCGTTTCTGGAAAAGAAGTAAACATTTGCCCATAAAATGATTATGCACAAATAGTGAGATGTTTACCCATTTTCATAGAACAAATTTTAATGTTGACGTAGTCTTTCAAACGATATTACACATGCAACGTGTAAATTTAAAAGGCAGTATTCATAATTGTAACTAGACTTGGGATTAAGAGCAATCGTGGTTTATTGAAAGTCAATGAATAGCTGAGTTTTGTAATATGTTGGGCTGGACGCTGCTGACTTGTTCTCTTTGTTAAGTTAACACCATATCTTTTTTCTTCTGTTGAACTTGATAGTAAATAGAGTAGAGCTTCCTTTCCTCTTCATAAATTACTTCAGTATTCTCATTTGTAAGGCGGAAAATGACCGAATGTCATCATTGTTTAGTAACACCAACCCAGCTTAACATTCAGTGGTCCTTCTCATGGGTTTTCTTTAATAAGATTGACGTTACACAAAAATTTAAAAGTTTCATAAAAAAATGTACACCTTAAAATATTACAGTTGTTTCAGGTGTTTATTAAAATGCCATTTAAATGTAGGGTTATTTCGAACATTGAACATACTGTGTATTAATCTCGCAGAGGCTTTGCACTTTTAACCTTCAACTTTACCTACTACCCGAAAGCTGCTTTACCATGGAGTAGAACTTGATTGCATATTTATTAATTTGGGGGAAAAAATCCCATTGACACAACTAAAACTGTTTAATAAAAGCACCTGATAAACAAGTTACACCAAATAAAGCCAACAACTTACACGCTTGTATTGACATTTTGCGCTCAGAGTGCAATGTGGGTATATTTTCGTTGGGCTGAAAGTTTAATAAAGGAAAGGACGATGAGAATGCAGCTGTAGAGATTGTGTGGATGGGGTGAGTTGTCAAAAGGTTGCTGTATCCAGCGATTCTACACTCAACATTTCCCTTACTTCTTACGGCCGAACGAAAAACATTAAACAAGTGTCCCATAACCAACTGCAACCCTTAGACTATTCGTTGAAGTGGGGTTGTTTGTTATAAAAAGGAATGGCAATCGCTGGAAAGTCCCAGTCTACAACAAGGTCTTGCTCAAACAGTTTCAATTTTCTGAGGTGTCTTATATTACGCTGTGATTGTGACCTCAGTAGTTTCCTAGTTTGACTTCAAACTTTGTAGAAAAAACAGCTAACACTCTCACTTCTCTGTGAAGTGAACCAATCCAAAAACATTTTGCTAGTAAAACAAATTTGAAAAAAGTTCAAAAGTGCTCAAAATGAAGTCCAAGTTCAGCCCAGCAGGAACTCTCATCTTCAAAGTTATAAGGAAGGCAAGGTTCTAAAAGCCAAACGCCATGATCATCATAGCGAACACGAAAGCTCAGAAGTTGTGGCTTATTTAAATGAGCTTCAACGTCTTGTGCCTTTCATGCCAAAGAATAAAAAAGTTAGTTGTCACACATTTTTTGAATGATTTGAAAAAATTTTTTTATCCAGAATAATTATTATTTTACTTGTGAATACCTATACTTTGGCGAATTTTTCATTAAACTTATCCTATCTATCATCATTTTTGTCTTCGCAGGTTGTCAAAACTTGAAGTGATCTCTAATGTCATTGAATACATTCATGACTTGAGAGAAATCCTTGGACTTCCCATTTGTGACGCCAATTGTGATTTGGAATCAGCGGCACCACTTGGCCAAGCTGAAAATCGACAACTTTCACCAACAACAAAGTCTACATTACCTCGTCAGAGTCTTCAATGTCGTCCGTGGTTGAGCCAAGTTCATTGAGTCAGACGGAGCCTTCTCATCATTATAACAACCTCTACATCTGATTTTCAACCCGAACTAAAAAAATTGAAGTGCTACAGAAATTTAAGTGACCATTCAGTTTTCTCACTGTATCTGTATCACGTGGGATCTGACCAGCTGAATTACAAGTAGCAAGGAGTAGCTTTAAAAAAATGAGTGTAGGGTTAAGCAAATACAAAGTTGATTTCCACCTCTTTATTTTTTGTGTCAAACTGCAATGCATACCCTGAATGGATTTTTTTTTGACTATGTCGGAGTGTCATCTTGGTGTGATATTAATATAAAAAAGTTTTAAGAAACGAAATGATATACTTTATACATTGCTAATGTCTATTAGAAGTGATAAATGACCGAATTCTTTCGTCTACTGGATGTTAAAAAATAAATTGGATTATGGTTATAGTCACGAAGTTCGCTGTAAATTAAACTGTAAATTACACCACAAATAAATATTAATACCTGATTTTGCCAAAGAAACTCTTTGGAATGTGATTGTACTGCATACGCCGTTTATTTGCAAGAGCTGTTGACGAAGAGTTTAAACTTTCAACTATGGTTTGTTAGAGTTTGGCAAAGGTTTTACAGACTCTTTCTCGGAATAATACCCATTAAGTAAGTCGGAGTCAACATACCTGTGCAGCACCGGTAAAATATTTGTTTAATTTGTATATAAAACAGCAATAATATTCGAGAAAGAGTCTGCTAAACCTTTGCCAAACTCTAACAAACCATAGTTGAAAGTTTAAACTCTTCGTCAACAGCTCTTTGCAAATAACGGCGTATGCATACAATCACATTCAAAGATTTCTTTGCAAATCACGTATTAATATTTATTTGTGGTGTAATTTACAGTTTAATTTACAGCGAACTTCGTGAATAACCATAATCCAATTTATTTTTAACATCCAGTAGACCGATCGGTCATTCATCACTTCGAATTGATATTAGCAATGTATAAATATATCATGTCGTTTCTTAAAACTATTATTTTATATAAATATCACACCAAGATGACACTCCAACATTGTCATCGGCAAACATTTTCCATTCAGGATATGCACTGCAGTTTGGCACAAAAAGTAAAGAGGTGGAAAATCAACTTTTGTATTTGCTTAACTCTGCACTCATTTTATTAAAGCTACTTCTTGCTACTTGTAATTCAGTTGGTCAGATCCCCACGTGATATCAGATACAGTGAGTAAACTGACTGTTCACTTAAACATCAGTAGCACTTAATTTTTTTTAGTTCGGGTTGGAAATCAGATGTAAAGGTTATCTATAATGATGAGAAGGCTCCGTCTGACTCAATGAACTGCACTCAACCACTGACGACATTGAAGACTCTGATGAGGTAATGTAGACTTTGTTGTGGGTGAAAGTTGTCGATTTTCAGCTTGGCCAAGTGGTGCCGCTGATTCCAAATCACAATTGGCGTCACAAGTGGGAAGTCCCAGGATTTCTCTCAAGTCATGAATGTATTCAATGACATTTGAATCACTTCCAGTTTTGACAACCTGATAATACAAAGAAGATAAAAGATAGGATAAGTTTTATGAAACATTCACCAAAGTATAGGATTCACAAGTAAAAGAATAATATTCTGGATAAAAAAATTTTTTTCAAATCATTCAAAAAATGTGTGATAACTACTTTTTATTTTTGGCATGAAAGGCACAAGACGTTGAAGCTCATTTAAATAAGCCACAACTTCTGAGCTTTCGTGTTTCGCTATGATGATCATGGCGTTTGGCTTTTAGAACCTTGCCTTCCTTATAACTTTGAAGATGAGAGTTCCTGCTGGGTTGAACTTGGGACTTCATTTTGAGCACTTTTGAACTTTTTTCAAAATTTGTTTTACTAGCAGAATGTTTTGGATTCGTTCACTTCACAGAGAGAACTGAGAGTGTTGCTGGTTTTTTCTACAAAGTTTCAAGTCAAACCAGGCAAACTGCTGAGGTCACAATCACAGCGTAATGTAAAACACCTTCAGAAAATTGAAACTGTTTGAGCAAGAGCTTGTTGTAGACTGAGGACTTTCCAGCGAATGCCATTCCTTTTTATACCAAACAACCCCACTTCCACGAATAGTCTAAGGGTTGCAGTTGGTTAAGGGACACTTGTTTAATGTTTCTCGGTCGGCCGTGAGAAGTAAGGGGAAAATGTTGAGAAGGAATCGCTGGATACAGCAACCTTTTGACAACTCACCCCATCCATACAATCTCTACAGCTGCATTCTCATCGTCCTTCCTTTATTAAACTTTCAGCCCAACGAAAAATATACCCACATTGCACTGTGAGGCAAAATGTCAATACAAAGCGTGTAAGCTGTTGGCTTTATTTGGTGTAACTTGTTTATCAGGTGCTTTTCTTAAACAGTTTAGTTCCGGCAATGGGAATTGCATTTTCCCCAAAATTAATAAATATGCAATCAAGTTCTACTCCATGGAAAGCAGCTTTCGGGTAGTAGTAAAGTTGAAGGTTAAATGCAAAGCCTCAGCAAGAATAAATACACAGTATGTTCAATGTGCGAAATAAGCCTACATTTAAATGGCATTTTAATGAACACCTGAAACAATTGTAATATTAGAAGATATAATTTTTTATGAAACTTTTAAATTTTTGTGGTAAGTCAATCTTATTAAAGAAAAACCATGAGCAAGACCACTGAATGTTAAGCTGGGTTGGTGTTATTAAGCAAAGATGACATCCGGTCATTTTCCGCCCTACAAATGAGAATACTGAAGTGATTTATGAAGAGGAAAAGGAAGCTCTACTCTATTTACTATCATGTTCAACAAGAAGAAAAAGATATGGTGTTAACTTAACAAAGAGAACAAGTCAGCAGCGTCCAGCCCAACATATTACAAAACTCAGCTATTCATTGACTTTCAATAAACCACGATTGCTCTTAATCCCAAGTCTAGTTACAATTATGAATACTGCCCTTTTAATTTACACGTTGCATGTGTAATATCGTTTAAAGACTGTGTCAACATTAAAATTTGTTCTATGAAAATGGGTAAACATCTCACACTATTTGTGCATAAATCATTTTAGGGCAAAATGTTTACTTCTTTTCCAGAAACGGAACAATGAAAAAGGCAGCAACAATAGAGGAACCCTTTTGAATAAAAAACGTGTTAAAGTTCAGGTATCCGTACACAATTACAACTATTGCTCAAGCACATCATGGTGAATAATAAACAACATGTAAAGGCGTATGCTGATAAGTGTATGTTAGAGTGAAAGCCTGGCTGTCCGTACAGAAAAAAACTGAAAGTTACTATGATGAAACTGAATTCTTGAGTTTTATAGTAAACGTTTGTGAATGGGTCGATAATATCCCTATGATTTGTCAAATAGGGGACTAATGAGACGAAACTTGGTTAATTTAGTTACGCATAGCCAAAAGGGAGTTCCACATGAGCTGTCAAAGAGAGTGGTCAGAAAGCAAAGAGCTCGTCAATTAGCAAAATCAGCAAAATAAGTGTCAAGTCGTCATTTGTCACAAAGCCATTATGTTAAATAATAAAAGTAAAGAAACGGGCAAGTTGAATTGAGCAAAGGCAATTTAGCCTTGTTTAACCACTGTCCCATAGCAGAGTTTTTGTCATGCATACAAAACTCTTGTGACACTATCCAGTGCAATCAACTGCATATTTTACAGTTTTTTTAAAACCAATTTATTGCATTTGAAGTCAGAAGTTGACTCTTGTTTGAATAAATTAATTGGACAAGAACTTCAAATCCAAATGTCACAGTGCTCGGCTAATGTAAGCCCTATTACAGAGTTTACAGTTCAAAATGTGAACAAGCAATCTCGTGAAAATAGAGAAATGAACGTAGTTATTCATGGTCTAGATGACCCCAACCTGCTAACAAGCGATAAACAAACAGAAATAATCACAAATCTATTACAATCAGCTCTAAATGTGAGCGTAAATGTCGAAGAAGTGCAAGTTAAAAAAGCAAAGAAGTCCGACCAGTTTGTTGCGATTGTGAAGTTAAAATCTAAAAAGGACAAACAAGCTGTGTTTCGAAACTGTCATCAGTTAAAAAAATATCCAAAGAAAATATCTATCACGGATGACGTACCTCCCTCTACCAAGATGCCACGCCTACCAAAACCAAACGAAGGTCAACAAAGCTCAACACTAACCGAATGCGACTTAAATGCTCTGAAACAAATACTTGAAACTGGAACAAAAATGGATCCTTCACTTGAAACTAACATGAGAAATCATGATCGTGAAAGAAGTATCGAGCAGACCAGCCTACCTAAATACGTGGACACATCTATCAAGCCCCCCAACAGTAAACCACTGACCAGAGTACCTAGTGAACCTGTTATCGACATGACCGGCAATTCAAAAGATAACCATTCATCCTTTTGGAACTCACAAGCAGTTAAAGTGAACCTGAAAGCGTTATGGAAAATTGGAAATTCTCATGGGTACCAACAACATATCATGCAATCTATCATGGACAAACACGTGGAATATAATCGACAGGGAATGGAACCATCAATTTGCGTCTGCAATAATTATTGTAATGTGCCATGGAAAAGAATTGGTGATGACCTCAAAATTAAATTACCGAAAAGCGTAAAAAGTATGTACAAAGATGTTATGAACAACATTAAAGAGTTATGGAATGACAAAAATTATCATGACCATACAGAATGTTTCTGCAAGCATGCACTTTCCCACACTTGTAATACGTAGTTTTACTTATAAGCGATACCTACTACACAAAAATCAAAGTTGTACAAAATTAGCATGGGTAATGAACTCAATATAAGTCAACAAAATGAAAGTTAAGTAGTTTTTTTTTCTCGTCACTGTGAATAAGTTAATGAGTCGAGCGTTATATATTTTTGTTAACGCTAGAGTACCGTAAAGTTGTATAGTTATTAAAAATCATTTGTCACAAGTCACAATATATTGATGTTAATAACTTGTCAAGTACCTACAACGTAGTCACATATGATAATGTACGTATAATATAATTCGCTGAAAATATTTGCTGATGTTTTATAATACGTTGCGTTTAAATGTCAAATATCATGTGGAACTCCATCCAACAATTGTCAAAAGCTATTGTAAAAATAATTCTTTATAGGTCTGTGGCTGAAAAAGAAGTGATACAATAAATTCCATTCATTCATTCATTCATTCATAAAGTATAACGACTTGATGTATCACGCTTACAAGCACATAATATAGTGAGGTTTCCTATTCATTTGTATTAACAAATATTTCATATACGTTGAAAATAAAATACCAAGGAAAAAAGGAACTGTAGAAAGAACTGAATATCATTCCACACAAAAGAGACAAATTTTTCCAACTCTAGGGTTTGTTTCGTTGGCTTCAGTTTGAAGTATTTTACGTTTTATTTTAAACAGTTTATCATTGGTAATAACCTTAAGCAAATGCCTTAAAATAGTTTGGCTTAAGAAAATAGTCAATTTCGAACAATTTTAGCCCACTTTTCATTAATTTGGTTTTCGGAATTCGATCATAAAATTTGAATCGCTCAGATCGTGAATATTGTTAGCTTTTTGTGTGCAACACTTCAGTCAATCAAACACGAAACGTAGGAACAACTGGCATCCTTACCTGCTCAAGTAAATTCTTTGATTGCTCGACCGCAAATGTAATTTACCGCAACCAAAATGACACCTGTCATGCATAATCCAAGGGATGAATTATATTAGGATATGTTTGGACTGGAATAAACTTGGAGAATCAATCGACTTTCATATAGTTACTGGAATTTCTAAAGTAAAATAATGTGCAGAGTGGCTCTAAGCTAAGTGATAGTGAAAGTAAAACGATGAAGCGTACACATTTGTAGTTTTTGTTTTTGATCTGATTTTTGTACTGTATTAGAGCATTTTAGTACTATAATGTGTTCTAATTTTTAGTAGTATGAAAGCGTGGCCGGAGTACGGCTAGTCGGCGGTACGGCCTGGCAATCGTGTGCTAGTTTGCGAAAGCGTAGGCCGGGCACTGCCCTTGGGAAAGCTGAGAGCTAAAATTGGAGTCCATGAAAGTCCCTCAAATGGTAAATCGCCTAATGAAAGTGTTTTCACAAGTAATTATCATTTTTATTTATTAGACTGACGACAGTTTTCAAAGTAAGTACGTACCCAATGAATAAATTTCCCAGAGTGTCACACCAAACGCCACACATCTTTCTCATTAAATTCCATGCGACGAAGTGATTCTGGAGACATCCAGCGCCATGGTAGTGGTTCTTGTTGCGTTTTTACATACAATTCATATTCATACAGACGACGAGAAAGACCGAAATCGGATATTTTAGCCTGTTTGTCATGAGTCAACAAACATTTCTCGTAGCCAAATCTGCATGTACGACCTAACCAAGCAAATGAATGGCATTCAACCTTAGAAAACTTGCGATACTTCGTTGTAATTTATAATGTTTTGTAGAGAATAGACATTACATTTTTGGAAGCAAGAAACTCCATTCCATTCAAAATTTCACGTGACCACCGATACAAATCTTCTTGGAAAAATGTTATCTTTTGGGTTTCAGTTTGGCGATTCCCAGAGTATTCAGCAACCACCACATCCTCAAAGTTCTCATTGTCACCATTTCTTTTTCACATTTAAAAATAATTTACATTTACCTACGTCCTGCATTCATTCATACACATTCAGAAAACTTACCCAGATTCAGCTTTTAAGCCCTTATAATAATTTGGAACAGCATGTTGTTCGTCGTTTGTGTCAGCATCATTTTCTTTACATGGCAAGGACATATTTCCCCTTAAGTATTTGTCAAGCGAACCCAGCTCGCAAAGTTCAAGAAACAAATACAACTTTCCTGTGCACATACGATTTGCATAGATGATTATAACTTTCTAACCGATTTTTCAGCGTATGTAATGTTTTTTGGAAACCTTTTTTGATAGCATTTGTATAGGCTCCAACTATATTTACAATGTGATCATGTTTTCCAAGGTAGCTCAAAACCTTAATTTCGGACAGCAACCCGCCCTGGCAGTGGGAGGGGATGAGTGCATAATAGTTTTTACAGCAACTCTGATTTCGTTAGTGTTGTCTTCATATTTTACGCGTCCTTCGTACACCGCTCCAAACGCTCCGCTTCCCAGAGATTTTCATGTCTAAAAGTTAATATTATCATTATTACATGGGAATTGGTAAACCATTGGTTAATTTATTACCAATTGTGAATTGAGGTTTCGACAACTCTAGATCCCTTTTTATGGCATTTGTCGTATTTCTGATATTGCCCCCAACTGGTTCTCCTGCCATTTCCGACGCACCCTTATCTCTTTTCGTGATTTTGCTTAAAGTAATAACTTGCAACATTCCGAAGCAAACGTTTCCAGAAAATGCAACGACGACAAAACAAATGAAAACCACCATCACAGTAACTCCGACCGCAATAGGCCAAACTTGAGCTTGCTCGTCATCCGTTGTAGGAGTTACCAAAGTAGCTTTTGTAATAGCTTGAAAAATTACATAACTAAATTTAGCAAAATTAATTGAATAAAATAATAATTGTAAAATTAATTGAATTGACTTGACGATGAGTCAGAATACGAGTCATTTTCTATGAGTCTCCACCATCCAATTTTTGACCTCTCGGGCTGTCTAAATGGATTATCGAATGCTTCCTCAAAAACAACAGAAATGTTGGAGTTATTCGCCCACTTTTCCATTATCTCCCAATATGTCACCAACTTTTTATCATTTGTAAGAATATCAGTTGCATTGACATATCTCCAACCAGTAATAAATGATACTGAAATGCTTTCGTCAAACTTCAGAAATTTTTGGTAGCATTGCTCAAAAGACCTAATTACGGATCGAGCTGCCACCTGTGGCTCCCCTTGCAACAAAGTTCTAGATGGAAGGCCAAAGAAAAGTATTCCCTTAAAGTAAGGTAACATCTCAAGGAGAAAGTTGGGCAACTGAAACCTTGCTGCTCCGCAATCAGAAAAAAGTAAGTTAGCTCCCAACATATATTCAGTATTTTTGAGCTTTCGCTGAACATAATTCATGTAGGTTTTGACATCTCCAACAACGGTTTCTTTCGACAAGTAATTATAATCAAAGTAAAGCCACTTAATCGTTCCGGGATACATTTTATTTGCCTTATCAGCGAGATGCTTTGCTATATCGAAATTAGTATCAGATGACTGGTTTCCTAGTACGGTCATACCAAACGGAACTAACACCTCCAGTTTCTCATTTGGATTTTTTAGATTAAATGCTGCTGCTGCTGCTGGAATTAATTCTACACTGTAATCTGGAATTGTAAGCGAATCGTTAAATAATATTAACTAAAGTGATTTCAATGCAGAAAATTGCAGGTTTACCCATCTTATCGTTTACTTGTCTCATCATGATTTTGCTGAATTTAGATGATATTTTAGAAAGCAGTGGAATAAGTTCGTAGACATTGTATGCTTTTCCTCTAAAGCCTATATCCTTAACTGATACAAACGGGCTAAACAAAACGGCATTTTGGGACCTTCTGTTTGATTCTCCCTTCAGCAAAGAATAAATTTTTATAAAGTTAAGTTTTTATCGTTCCATTTAAGTGTTACAATATAAGTTCAATTTGCCTTACGTTAACCTTAACTTCAGTTGCTACTGAGAACCCAATTACAAGTAGCAAACCCCACCGAATATCCATTTGAGTTTGACCCATTTTAGGAATATATATGAATAGTTGTAAGGGGTATATAAATATTCTATACGTTGACTCCCTTATTCTTTCTCAACCTTAAAAAATGGAGCTTGCGAAACTGCTCAACTTCTACCACGAATGAATAATTGAGATTAGCTTAATTTTCAAGTATTACTTTGCAAACACTTTTACACTGTTAGCATCGTTGGAATAATCGTTCACTCGAATCTTTACTGATTGATGTTTTCTTGGTAATTTGCTAGCTTGGGACTCCGGGTGGAAACCACATTACATATTGCTGATGCAAGCATTCCCAAAGGACGCTTCTAGTCATGCATTCTTTACATTTTTTACAAAATATGAAATACAAAGAGAATGAACAAATCCTTCAAAGAATTTTTTAGCGTTTTATTAAATGATAACATCGTGTACTCTACCTAGAAATCCAGACTACCAAGTACGAGGTGGTTATTGCAGTTTAAAGTGCTCACATCATATACATAATAAATCAATCAAATCAAGAGAAAATAAATATTAAATAAAAATTTATCACATTGTCAACAAGTCTTTATAACATAAGCCTTAAATTACAGTAGAAAAATCTAAAATGTAAGTTTGATTTTTTATCAGAAGATAAAAAAATATTTTTAAAAACATGGAATCAATAAAATGTGTTGTTGTGGGCGATCGGTAAGGTACTCTTTTGTCATTCAATTAGAATTTATAAAACACATCGCATGTGAACTAAGGCGTTTAATTTTATTATCAAGCATTTCATAATAAACTTTTTATATCAAAATTTCGTTGTTGCAGTGTTGGAAAAACCAGCATGCTAATCAAGTACACAACACAAGTTTTTCCAACGGTAAGGAGAAATGAATACAATTACATTTAGTCTGATTGTTTCTGATGTAATATGGTATGATAAAATTACAAATCACTATGGTGTAGGAAACCGTTCCAACCGTGTTTGACCAATTTACCGTGAATCTTTCTGTGGATGATAAGCCAGTTACGCTTAATCTATGCGATTCATCAGGGTCAGAATGCTACGACCGTTTGCGACCCATGATATATCCTCGAACTGATGTGTGCATCATTTGCTTTTCCCTTGAAGAGCAATCTGCATCCTTTGAAAATGTACAGAAAAAGGTAGGAAATGTATTTAAAAGCTTCAATATTTTTATTTTGTTCTGCAACACTACAAATTCAATAATTTAGTGGTGGCCAGAGGTAAACAATTATCTTCCAACAACAACGACTCCCATTATTCTGGTGGGAACAAAACAGGATGTAAGAGATGTTCAATTGCTTCCGGAAAAGATATACGAAAGTCAAGTCAAGGTAAAAAATAATTAAGTACATTAACAAACTCCTTAAATATTATAACGGCGAATTTCATTAAAAATTCCTAAAAGCTCATAATTATTAACCCTTCCATATTTTTACAGGGTCAAAAATTGGCAAAAGATATCAATGCAGTAAAATATATGGAGTGTTCCGCGTTGGAAGATATCGGTTTAGCAGAGATTTTCCAAAAATGTATTCGGGTAGTCCGTCAACCTCCATCCCCTCATGTGCGAACAAAAGGAAATTCAGAAGTACTACTCCCTAATTATCTACGTCGTTTTTATTCCTGCTGCAGGCTAATTTGAAGATATTCTTTAAACGGAAGGATGACAGATAAAATCATATGTTTTGTTAATTTTGGAAACACATGTATTCAAGCATAAACAACATTAAACAGTTCACACAATTGCAACCTCAATACTAGTCTACAGGCATTGTGGCAGTATGAAGCAATAGCACCACAAATTCGTGTCAGGAAGGTTCCAAGTCTTTCCAGCATTGAAAGCCGATGGACAACCAGATCACCTTGATGTTCACTATTCCCTGTCAATGTTTTGAGAAGCTGGAACTCCATTCTCATGCAGCTCCGTGCTTCTTGATTGATGGAAACCATTCTGGGAGCCCTACTGACTTCCGGATGGCCTTACCTGTCTTTCTGTTATCGTTCGTTAACCAACCTCGCAACCTCACCGCCTTTGCGCTTCACAATCGAATGCTTGGCATGATGGGGATGTTCGGCTCCATTGATGAAGACTCTTTCTTTGGAGGATGTAGAGCTAATCAGAAGGAGCATCGGGCCTGAGGCGGTCGTGGAACCACCACCTCCGCCAACCCTTAGCACTTAATACTTTGAACATCAAGTCCAAATTCAGAAATGGGGTAGCTGAGGACGACGGAGGAAACATCTTGTAGGTGTGGCTCATTGCTTCCAATACATATACGGATATTCGTATCTAATGTGCAGGGGCAAATCTTTTGTATTGCCTCCACATCGCATTCTGGCTTTTGGGGTGCTGAAGTAGCCAAAGGACCTCAAAATATCTTGCCCAAGTTCCGAATTTCTCCAGCTCACTTAAGCCCCCGGCTCTTATCCATTCTTCATTAAGAAGTGAGAACAATGTCGATTTTGATGACGTGGCTATATTGATTAAAAAATGTGAAACTACATACTCTTCAGACCCTCTCGGTGTACATTGGCTGGCCTTGATATAGGCACTTGGCGAACGAAATGAGGTTGTAAATGTTGAGCATTGGAGTGGGATGACTTTACTTTTGGAACACTTTTGTTCCAACCTCAAGATCTTTTCTGTCAGCTCGGGTGGAAAACCTGACGAGGATATCTGCTTCTTCGGAGAATGCTTGATGCCTGAGATGAGATGCGGCTCACTTATTTTGAAGGAAGTCATCTAATATCATGGTTTCATGAAATGTTTATTGTTAAAATTAATCATAATAATAAATATCATAATAATCATAATAAATCAGAAAATTCTGATTACCTAAGTCTAATTGACTAATCAAAGGTTTCATTGCGTCCGTCTAAAGATAACTTGTATTTTGAAGTGAGTGACTTTTGTTTAAATAAAAGTACACTAGCAGTTTTTATTATCTGGCCAACACACGCCATTCATTATCAATTTACTGCATGACTCATAGAAATGTTTGAGGATAAGTAAGCAAAGAACGTTACTAGCCTCAAAATCTTGGAATGCCCCAACGACATCCATCTGAATTCTGACAAGTTGTGGAGCCAAAACAAAATATTGAAATAAGCTCATGTTCACTTCTCTCCACTCATGTTGTGTCTCGTGAGCAAACTGAAATCAAAACAAATTCGATTGTTAAATTGTGCTCCTTCAATTTCCGATTGTTAAACACTGTTCCCGTAGATATTGCGTTTTGGTTTTTGAAACAGTTACTTGTCAAGGTGTGATAATGGTTCTCTCGATTTCTTTGCGTTGTTCAGTTTGTGACGGTACCTTTGAAACAAAGGAAGAATGGTTGACTCATTTGCTTCATGAAGGTCACCAATCCAAGGCTCGGAAAGAGATTTTGAAGTGGGACAAGCGGAACGGGATTGCATGATCGTTGTCTACTCCTCATTTCCAGTGGCGTGCTTTGACCTACTCCATTTCTTCTGCCAGGAAAGTGACAAGCTCGTCACGGATTTCATCTACTTCCCGACAGGCCGAAGCTGGGATTTGTACAGTTTGAACGGAAGTAAGTACCACCGTATGGATTTCTCTCATTTGTACCGTCTGTGCCAATGCTGGTTAAAGCTATATCGTATATGAAGTTTGGTGGTTCATGAGTTTGTTTCTGTTTTTAATTACAGGCTGAAAGCTGAGGAGGTGTTTGAGAGCGTGAAGGGACCAATCGTGACCATTTGCAATGAACCCGTGGAGCTCAAGAAGGGGTGGTGAATTCTTCGATCTGGAATGTAAGTCTCGTCATTTTGACTCATTGACATTACAGTTTGAATATTTGTACTTGACAATCACATTGTGTATGTAGGGGAGGATCGAATGTCTTCTTTTCTGGAGGTGCAACAGCAAAAAGGTGAATAGCAAAAAAGTTGTATGCCAAGAAGGAGCCGGAAGACGAAGGTCACTTTGAGGAACCAATACCAAAGCGGGCTAGGTCGTCTCTGTATCTGAATCCGTCCCATCTCAAGTCTTAATTCCTTTGCTGGAAGTCACGCAGTTAGTGAGAAATTTATGTCACTTTGTCGTGAGGTGGAAATTCCTGTGGATTTTGTGCTGCTGTGAGCGTTAAAGAACAAACTTGTTCAAGCTCTCTCCATCAACTTTCCCAATTGTAAGTTGAGGATGTTCCGGAACTGGTACTTGAATCTCAAGAGTGGTGAATCGGATGACCTGCTTCTCTTTATGGATTATCAAGGTGTGGAGTTTTGACTGAGGCATACAATTTTATTCTCAATTACATAAGCTTATTTATTTTATTATTTTGATTTTTGGCAGAATCTCCTGCTTGGTGGATTATCCTACTCGAAGAATCGACAGTCGGATTGATACCGGTACCACCTTCGAGATAAATCGCGTAGTTTTCAACTTTAAGAAGACACGGAAAATCCAACGTACGTGTGCAAAAACGACCAGGTCCGTTATCGTCATCGAAGGAGAAACGATTGGGTCATTCCTTTTTCCACATTCCATCCGGGATCTACTTCAGGATTGTGAATTGCCCCTTGTACCTCCGGAGGTGGAGACCTGTCGTCTGTTAGAGTATCTCCTCACTTTTGACTCTCGGCGAAACCGCTTCTCAAATAATCCGGTATTGGGCACTGCTAACGACATAACGCTCACCAGAGAAAGGACGCGTATTGTTCCTGGCTTTTCCCCGAATCCCGCTATACTAGACTGGCTTGTGATCCTCTTTTGTGTCAGGAAGGCATTCTTCCAACACCGCGACAAATTTGCGAACGACCACACAAGCAACTCATTTTGGATGGATTGATATTGGATTCTCAGCAGACACCGAGTTCGCTAGAACGTTCAGTTCTTATCAACTTCCATCCTCTAAGGACACGCATATGCACTCTTTCAATGTGCTCAAACTCTCAAAATTCTTTGCGTTTTTACCCTCGAGTTCTTAATTGCGGATACTCCAACATCGTCTTAATACGAGGGATGGTCAAGTTTTCCCGATTCCAGATGAACACGATTATTGTCAATTGACTGCTGATGAAATAGTTTCTTCGAACGGAAAAGCGTCATGAAAATCGTCTGGGAAGAACTAACTTCGAGCAGGGAGAGCTAGAAATAACGATGATTAATCCTTTGTTCGTCAAACACAGATTTCCCATCTTTTCAAAGGAATTTCTCACCTCCGTTTGTTCGGCGATGAACAAAACAGCCCGGAAGCTGGAACGACGCGTAAACGCTTGGAACAAAACCCACGAAGAAGTCAGTCAGTTTTGCTGGAATCGGCATTCAAGTTAAAGTGAAAGTCGATACAACCTAATCTATTAAATATATTTGATGTACGCACGTGATTGTTGTTTCGAATAGAAAGAAAGTCATGGAATAAATTAATTTCAATATATAATGGCAGCCCTGAACTTCTGTGTGAATGAATAAAAGGCATCAATCATTTACTATTACTATTTTATTTGTAAAAAGGAAATGAATCTTCGGGCGAACAGTTTCGTTCGTTTGCTTTTAATAAACAATTAATTCTCTTCAATAAGTCAAGTTAAACGCAATTTTGAGCGAGGTGACATTCGGCAGCGCGATCAAAGTCAAGGGCATACATCTCCGTCGAATGAAACAAAAAACATCAGGTTCTCCACCTCACCCTAGCTGACAGTTCACGATTTGTGGGTAAAACAACTGTTCCAAAAGGTTCGGCAACCGTCTAAAAATCTCCCCTCCTTTCATCCAAAGCAGAAATATCCTACACCTTTCCTTACCCAATAAACATTTTTCTTTGCTCATTCCATGGCTGTTGGATTTCAATGTTCTCTGGCCCATTCAACATTTTGGCCACCCAGCCAAACGTTTGCCGATCATAGCAAACGCAATGTATGGCCCATGCATGGCCCATACAAATTCGCCGAACATTATCCATTCACTCATAGCAATGCCCATACACACGCCAAGTAATCTATGAAGTTTGTTATTGTTTGGGATAATGCCTCAAATAATAACAGCTGCGATTACAATCGTAGTTAAATTCGTTTATTTACAATAAAACGTACATATTACCATGTAAATTCATAGTTACACTATTCACAAATCACTTAAAATAACTTGCTATTTGACGTAACTATTCTAACATAAAAAAGCATTCCATCTGCCAAAGCTTCCAGTAGTCCAGTCTGAAGATGAGGTTTTGGAGTCATCAGATTGTTACTCCAGTTGTTTCCCAAGCTGAAAGGTGCTAGTCACTAGTAGGTCACCTGTTTTCAATAAAAGATACAATGTTAATACTTGATTTTGATTCAATGGTACACCATAAAACTTGGATAAAAGAGTTAGTTACTTACACAATGCAATAGGCATCAACAAGTCAACCAAATTGAAATGTCCTGGAAGTTCGAGAAGCGGCTCCTCTGTTGTCACTCCAGTGACCGGCATAATTTCTGGTAGCTGATGACACAAACAAAAAAATCAATGAATGAAACATACACAATAAACCAAATTCATTTACAGTTAATCATTATATTTATACTTACCAGTCTCCCCCAGGTTAATGTACAAATCACGCCACACGTTATTCACATTTTCTTCGATCTTGATCCGAGTCCCTCCATACTTGTCCAAATGTTGACAATTGCAAATTGTTGTGACTAGCTAGTCGCCTTTAAGTAAAGCAGCCAGCAAAACAGTTAACTAAATGAAACTGCAGTTATTTCTGTTCAAAAGAACATATGGGATA
>LJIJ01003506.1:0-18759 GCA_001718145.1 Orchesella cincta | reverse complement strand
CTCTTAGTACACGACCCTAACATTAACTCAAAACATGATGTTTAAAAGATTTAAATCCAAACTATTCACTGTAATAGGGAAAATATAGTTGCCATATGCCATTGGTCTACTACCTATCCATATCCATGTATTTTATATGGGGAAATATTGTCAAATATTACAGTCAATATTGTCAATATTGCCATTATAACCAGTCAGTGGCAAAATACCAATATTGCCGGCAATTTCCGAACACTGAACTGAATAGGAATCCAATGTTAGTTTAATTTTTTAAAGTTTAGCTTGAAATATTCGAATTACCTTACCTGAATAGTCACTTGAGTACTCAGAACCAAACCCTCCGTAATTTACTATTTCTTGCCTATTCTTTCGGTGAAATAATCTGTGCTAAACGAGTAACTTTCTTACTAACTTTATACCAGAAACTACCCGAAAGCCAAGGTATGCTGTACACTTAAAATTAGGATTCGGCATCCCGTGCTGAGTTGTCATTTGAAAAATGTTGCGACATGACCCAAACTTAATACTTCAATACTTTTGTTGTCAGTGAACAACTGTTACATTTCAGAAACAAACTTTAGCAATACAATGAGGCATTATTTCATTACCACAAAACGTTTGTCTGCAATCAGTAATTTCCAATTTTACCTAACATGACATTTCTTATTTGGCAAAGTTTTCACTTTTGTAATGCTTCTTGTATATAAAAAGGGAAAGCTACTGGTGCGTTTGCAAAATAGACAATTTAGAACAACAATCTCGTGGTGGTCCTGTTGCTACTTTAATAAGCAACAATAAAACGTGTTGCTACTATAAAACGATGGCGGACAACTCTCGAATTACTTGAATGTATATATTTGCACCATATAAAAGTTCAATGTCGCTAAAATTCATTCATGGGGTATTTGAGAAATACGAGGGACCTTCAAGGTATTTCTTGCACTTGGGCCTCCGAACTTATAGTTCCGCACTGGGCATAGCCTAAGAATGCACATGAAGTACTTCTCGTGTGATGTCTATTCGGTCATATCTAAACAACTGTTGGTTACTTGCAGAAAACTGGTTTTACATAAAGAAATGTTGGTAATTTATATGGTAGTCCAAAAAATGTATCCATCATTGCATTGACAGTGGAACCTTCTGCATGTTTAATATTCCGTTTTTCCTGGATCAGGTGTCCGAATTTAATTTATTGATCTGAAAATAAAGTACATGATAAACTAATTTAACGACAGTACTTTTTTCATTTCGTATACCAATTCTTGGGCCGTTTTCCTTTATTTAACTATGTTGCATTCATTACTATGAATTACTATTTTTCATGGCGTTTTTGACTTGTAGCCAAATCATTGTATATGAGTACGTTTGGCCTCACAAATGTGTGTATTATAGTTGCGCCCAATGATGTTATTCCATATTTTGCTTTTGCTACATATCACATGTCGAATATTGACTCCGGTTCATATCATACGGACTTAAATAGAGGCAGACTCTGTGATCTTTAGAATTCCTCTTTCAAACCATTGTTATAATCTAAAATTTGTGAAGGGAATTCGATGCGCAGCAATTCAGAAAAGTGAGAAATGTTGGTAGATTTTGGAGGTAGAGCGGAAGTTTATGTGCAATGCACCTTTGAATTAATCGGGATGTTTATTTCTAAATGTTTCCTCGTGGCTCTTCTGCACACATGATTTCCCTATCTGATGTAGCCCATACAATTGCTCCGGACTATTTTTGCCTACGAATTGCCTTCTCCAATACGAGGGAACTCTTGGTGCAGGACTTTAAAATTTGACAGGAATCCATTCAAAAAATTTGACGCAAAAGTAACAAGGACCTGTATTTTGAAGAAAATGGCTAATATTGTAGAATGAAATGTTAGCGAGTAAATCGGTGAAACATCATGATATATTTTAGTGAAACATATATTGAGATAAAAATTATATAAATTAGGACTGTTTCGGAGATTTTCTTCAAGAGCGAATGTTCTAGCAGTTTTTTCAACGCATAGTCATCAATTCAAAGTCGCTGCACCAGAAGTTCCCTTATTGGAAGATAAGCCCATTCTGTAGCAAAAATATACGGACAATTTGTATGGGCCACAGAAGGGTCATGCGCAGAAATACCACAGGAAACATTTAGTTATAAACCACCCCGAAATTTCAAAGGTGCTTGCACATAAAACTTCCGGCCTACCTACAAAATCAGAAACATTGTCTCAAGCTTTTTTCTGATATGCTGCCCCATCGATTCCACACAAAAATTTTAGATGAGAAACAATGGTTTGAAAAGAGTGGATTCTAAAGATTCACAGAGTCGCCTCTAATGAAGCCTGTGATAGGAACCGTGGCGTCATATTCGCACAATGTGATTATACATATTTGCAAATTTTCTTGAATTTTGAAGTCATTTTCGTAATTTTGTTGGCTGTATTCGTAAATTTTTTATGTATTTATTGGATCAAAAGTTATGAATTTTCAATCTGAACTCCAGATCTAGATTTTCTATTCAAACGTTACTTTCCGTGTGGATTTATATAAGAAATAGCTGGCGAACATATAAGAAAGTCCACTTTTGCACATTTTTTGCGATTTTGACTCCATATTCAACTCACATATTTTGGCATTTTTCACAACATATTTACAATACATATTTTGGCCACTTAACTACATATAATGAACAACTCTACTCTATACACACATTTAATTGTTTATTCTTAAATTAACATGGGAAAGCAAAGCGATATCCTACAAAGTTTAAAACGTGCTTACAGCTAAAAAATTTGTTTTTGTGATAGTTACTTAGCTGAGATATAAATCAGTCGCAACTAAACATTTTACCTAATTCAGCAACAACAAGCTTACTGTTTGATTGGCCACGAAGTCCTCACAAGTTAGAGGAGTCAACTCGTCAATAAAATTCCGCCACCCAGGTAAATTCTGACAACCCGGACAAGATCGAAGAAATTTACAAAACCACTTGTTTTCTTCAACTCCACATTGCCTTTCCAAAGGGAATGAACCGTTTTGATACCTTATACGTATCGGCTAGAAGTCCATACAACACAATCATCCCTGTACAAGATAGAACGGTGCACCATAAAGCATCACCAGATTAAGCCCAATCTGAAAGCCTTCATCATCCCTTATATTTCCTTTAAATAGAACGGTGATTGAATTATAGAGACATACAACCTGCTCACAACATTGACCACCAACACCAATTACCAATGAAAAGGAATATATTTTGTCGTAAAATGAAAGCATAATTTGTAACTCCCGAAATGCCAGCGTCTGTGAATGAACCTGTGAGCGAGAACCAGATTTTGCTTGGATATCCTTAGAATTTTTTTAATAATTAACAATTCAAATAGCTCTAGAAAATATTTTGTCAGGTTGAGACTTGGCAAGTGCTTACCTTCCATACTGCGCTATATGAGATCGAAAAGAATGTCCCTGCAGAATAATGATTATTGTGACACTAACTGGCAGCCAGTCATGAGAAGATTCCAGTTTAGATATGAACTGCTGCAAGACCGAATTTAATTCCAACCGTCAACAAACTCCAGGTGGGAGGAAGGGCTCTCCAAGTTTCCCAGGTTGACACTGAGGTGAAAGCCAGTAGCCCAGGTAAACTGGGAAGCAAGGTTTCTGATTATATCCAGATGATACAAAGTGGTATTACAATCCCGTCGATGTAAACAAACCAATCATGAAGGATAACATTTGCCGTACTGCTTTTGATAGAAGCATTTTTCAATGAGCCGTGCGTCGACGCTCCTCTACTCAATTACGTGCTGAACAGTTGAGTAACCTGTGTCAGCATGTCGCGAAAAAGTGTTGCAATCGTCCAAATTAGAACAAACGATGCGATGTACATGACGTTATGGGTGATAACGAGCATGGAGAGGTTTTCCATGTTTTTTATAACTTGAATTATGCCAAACATTTCGTAGAAAAGAGCCAGGTAGAGGCGAACTTGGTAAAGTTTTAGTTTTTCTCGGCCTTTTACTGCTAAACGGTTTGTTTCCGCATTCCAAATATGTTGCATGCCGCCAAAGTAATCGCCAATTCCAAAGCTTGTCTGAAGATGTTTTAGAAGTTTACCGGAAAGTAACATGCTTTCGTAGACCGTGAATCCTTTACAAATTATGGGTGGAAAGTTCAAATCCCCTCAAAAAGACTTGCGATATTCGACACTAATAAGTACTTTTAGAGAACTGAGCTAGAATGTTTTTCGGTAGTGAGACGGAACAGAATGTAGCTTTTCGTCGTTTTTAGGCCAGTATGAATACTGGAAGCTTACCCCCACGTCAATGAATTATTTAAATTTGCGTCAGAATGCTACATTTTAGTAGATCCCTATGAAAACAGAGCTAGCTAGGAAAAACCCATTTACAAAAAATTTATATCCGAATAAATATTTGATTTGTAGCTTATATCTCAAGGTCGTCCAACTCTATGAGAGTTTGCACCATTCCAGAAAACTTTAGGTTGTAAAATATCACATTCCGAGGTGAAGTGAAAGGTTTCACATGCCAAACGGTCATAGGAAGTTGATCACACTAATGTTTTTTTCCGAATAACAGCACTGAATAAGGCATGATTTAATGCGTCACCGTAAAAGACCATTTAGGTGAAATGCAAAGTGGGAAAAGTGATCACTCTTTTATAAGAATTAGACCATCACGATAATGAAACTTCACATTTTAGTGTTAAATCCTTAACTTAACAAAAAAGCAATGTGCTATAGCGTTAATTTACGTAGTGGTCTTAGTTTCATGAAATTTACTTACGGGATCATGGTCAGAGGTGAAAATCGGCCGATTCAGACTGTACATGCATGGAGAAACAATTCATTTCACATGAGAATGAACATACTAGAAATATGGTGGTGGTGTCACGGACACGCATTTGAACAAAAGTCAAAATTTCATTTATTTACGGCAACCCAACTTCCCTTATGAGGATTATAATCATGGGGAAATCCAATTTTCTTAAGGTCTACGCCTTAGGACGATTTATCAAAAAATTCTTAAATTTTGCAAATTATCCAATAGAATCTAAAATTTTTTAAACGAAATCATAAAAAACAAGCCAGAACAACCATGGCGGATGCCAAGAGAAGTTCGCAACAAGACGGTTTATACAGTGTTTATGGAAGACAGTTTAGAAAATTTTCGTGAATATTTTAAGCACTTTTGTCGATAACCACCTCATTGATAGAAAAGTTTTATTTGGCCTTTTCTTTGACCTATTATAACGGTTTTGTTCTGCTTTTTTTCTCCATGCAAGGTATCAGCGAATCGGCGTTTTCACTTCTGGAACAAATATATCTCGTGGTAAGTATATATTTTGAAGCAATTTTACTCATATCATATTAAGCAACACATAAAACTCGCACCACTCTTTTAGCGGCTCGTCTTATGATTTGTAGGGTATCAATAATGATAATAACTAGTGATAATAAATTTAATAAACTGTACGACTGCTATATTTTCATTTTGCCAGTTTTCGAGTTCAAATTCATTAGAGTACATGAAGCCACACACATGTCAGAGTGATTTTATATTAGCAGAATGAAAGGGCTTGTATGTATCTTGATTCTGCTTTTACAAAGCTGAATTCAGTTATGACTCGAACTCCACTAATATTTATTATAGTATCACTATTTTTAAATTTATAACATATTTAGCGTTACATTTTTTCATGGAGCAACCTTTTTGCCATTAAATAGTTTGGATCTTTTTTCATGGCTACAGCTGTTACCTTAAAGTATGCATAAATACTACAATTAAATTGGCCACAATTGATTATGCAAAGAAAGTCTTTTTGTATGAATTTGGTGTTTTCAAAACATTCACAGTCCTACAAACGTGGACTTGTGTAACTGTATAACAGAATTGGTGGTTTTGATACACATGCTTAATTATTGAAATGATGCGTAATGATACATGAAGAGCGTTTTAGAGCCCTACTGGAATCTGATGAAATATTTTAACCTAAAACACTCATAGCTTACTTGGATGTAACAAAGACTACAAAACCCATCACGTCACCAATGAAATCGAGTTCTTGTAGATGTAAGTTTTTTCAGTTGCTAACGCCGAAACTAAAGCTGAAATTAAGTACAGAACTTCATCCAACAGATGAACAGATTTTACTTCATATCATCAACCGTAACTGCCAAAATAAAGGAAGTGGATATTGAAAAAACATTTGATTGCATACAAATGCCGGTTGAAAGTCGTTGAAGGCTATAAAAAGTATCGATCGTTTGTGGAAAACAGAAATGAATTATGATAGCTGGGAAAGTGCAGCATGAATTTGTCAACGGTTTGAAAATTAATACATTTGTAAGCATGTAATAAGGATAGTTGTTAGAGGTAAAAAATTGATTTGAGACCCGAAGCAAGGGACCAAAAGCAAAAATGTGGTGGACCAGAAAAGGAAAGAAAGAATTGATAGTTCAGTAGATTGGAATATTTTAAATTTAATATCTTCATGATGTAGTTGATCGTATTCGTAAAACGCATTATTTTTTAAAATATTTCAACATAAAATGTTGTTTATCAATTATTTTTTCTGTTTATAATGTAACGTTGTATTTTATTACCGTAATTTGGGCCAGTGACAATGAATGAAAATAAGTGACATTTTTAAATAAAAGGTGTAATTATGTACAAAAATGTGGCGCGATCTCCCATTTTTCCTTTTGCCTAAAAAGAGTGGCAAAATGTCTTTTACAGTGTGCATAAATATTTGTGCCCTGATTTTAATTTATCAATCTTTTGCCACAGTTAATTAGAATTTTTGAGAAATTTCTGATATCACATAAAAAAATTCCGCAACACGAATGAATATACATTCTTATTCTTACTTATTCGAAACATGCATTATACTAAAAACAAAGTTCAGAATTATGTTTAATGTTACAAGCAAGGTACTCCCGATGGGGTTTTTAGGGTCGGGGGTTTTTTGACTTTTAATGGGTTTGGGAAACAAATTTTTTAAAAACCACGGGGAAATTTTGCCTTTTTTATAAAAAACAGTAGGCGTGTCTTTACTGTAATTGGTTGTTATTGTTCTACACATACTTGGTTCTTACTGCATGAATTTAACTTAATTTAATGATAACACACTTCTACGTTTGTTTATAACCTTTCCCTAGTAGGATTTGCATGGTATTTGAACATTTTCAAATGCATACACGAGGTAGCTGTATAATGCACGGACAATCAGGATTTTACGGCAAAAAACCCCATTTAGTCAAAAAAAGTCAAAAATCCCCGATTGTTTGGGGTTTTGGGATTTTATGTAAAAATCCCACCCAACGGGAGAACCTTGGTTACAAGCCACGCCAGAAGATGTTTCAAAGATCCAACAGTTATCATTTACCTATATTGTCCTGAAATCAAGGTCAAGCTCAGCATTTGCCGCACTTAGTTACTATTAATAGCCACCACTAAAATTCTTAAAACTTATAATTAATATTTCGTGTGTATTTTTTTCAAAACATGGTTTGGCTTTCAATTTGATTTCACCAAAACTTATACTTATATATGCATTAGCAGTTTATGTAACTCAATAAGTTTTAACTTTTTTCATGAAATTCATGAAAGTTTATTTCAGGACAGCAACATGAAAACCCACTAATGCCCACTTAAACCAGCTCATGCCCTTAAAACCCACTAATGCCCACTAAAACTAGCTCATTCTCATTACGTGCCACTTTTTTACAACAAATTAAAGAATTTTAAGGTGGCAACCACTTCTCAGTCTGAGATGGACAAACTGAGGAATTTTAGGTGGCCATCACTTCTCAGTTGTAACAAATCTGCTCCTTTTACTTGGCATGCCTGGTCGTACTTTTTACGATTCTCTAACGTCTTTAATTAAATGACAAGTTACTTACAAAAGATTTTTAGTACACATTTTTTAAAAATGACGCATTCCCTAGCACAATCTCTGCTAATTTCCAAATAGTGTTCTGTTTTACTTGACAATAAACATTCATAATTCGGTTTGGCCAGTTGTACATTAAACTTGAGAAATAAAACATGAGGTATTTTAAATGAATGAAGATAAATTGAAGATGAAGTGAAGGTGATTGAAGACGAAATGTTCCGTTTATATTGTGAGATAAGGACGTCGCCCCTTTAAAAAAATAAAACTGAAGTGAAGATTGAATGAAGAATTTATTTTGCTTGCATCTCTGACTCAACACTTTTTTCAATTCTAAAGAAAGAGGTAAGTAGTTTCAAATCCAGATTCAGTTTTTGTAACATACAAAAATCGCTCCGTTGTTAGTAACAGTTTAGTTTTTTAAAATGAGAATTCACCGGAATTTCTGGACATAACTTATAAGTCAGCTTTGAGTTAAGCTGTAGTTCACCTGTGCCGTTTGCAAAGTTCTTGAGCTAGTAGCTTGTATCCCCAAAGTTTTATTCATTTTTAGAAGAACTGACAGTTTGAACAGTTGACGACACAGAGAACTGAATTTTAAGGGGTGAATTTTTAGGTATGCAGGCTGAAAAAAGCAGACTTTACGCGAATAGTCTTGTCTGCAAGAATAAATATGTCGCGCTTTTTGAGCATAACTTCCAGATCTAATTCAAATGATGTGTGGATAACGATAGGGTTTAAATCATATTTTTTAAAGTTTACAGCACACCTTTAGGCCGGTGCCGGTAGTTTTTGTATTAAGTTATCACAAATGCTGCTGTTGGTTCTGATACAGTGCATAGTGCTTGTTGCATAGAAATTGCGGATTACTCATTGCAGCAACATTATTTCACTAAAGAATGCTGAGTAATTGTAATACGGCGGGTTAGGTTCTGACTATCCGACTCTCTTGAGAAGTAAACCAAATCACTTTTCATTCCATTAATAAACTTTTGTTTTGGTTTTCGCTCCGCAGGTACCTAACTTTAAGGAGAGCATCCACATTAGCATAGATTTGATGAAGAACGGGAAATTATAGGAGTCGAAAACATGCTTTTCTGCAATACTCCAAGTTATCTGTGAAAACGATTTCTGTGTTTCGCCGCTATAGTCTGTTGTTGTCTATGTTAACAGAAAATTCAAATCCCTTACACGAGTCATTTATACTGGGTATAAATGGCGAACGAAAGTTTGAAGAAAGAGAGCAACCCGCTGGAACAACTATCTAGATGAGCTTATATATGTGTAGGAATTGAGACAAAACTCAGAACTAATTTATGCACACTTTTTGAGAACTTCAACCCTCAGCAGTAGTGAATGCTAAAAAAGCAGAAACTTTTATACAAGCCAATTTAAATTTTGTTCATAAATATATGATTTATTTAACCCATTATTAAATCGGAGCAGTTTGCGAATACACGATGTCAAATGTTTGGTGGATAAAACCCGTAAATACTCATGGGAATTTAAACAGATATTATTTTTGTATTCAGTTGACTTTCAAACTACTTAGGTTGAATAACAGACACGGTGACGTGAAGCATGTATTGGTGATTGTTAGTGGGACGTGTTAGGTACTGTAGCGAGTCAAAGGGTATGAAACGCCGAATTATGCACAAAAAGTTTTAATTACGGTGCTCTAAAATGATATACGTTTAGTTTTAAATCGACCTAAAGTTTTGAAAAAGAGACACAAACCTCCGTTATTCTTAGTGTATTAAATTGAATAATATTGAAGTATTATGGTATTTATGAAATAACGAAAAAAAGGATAGTTTTGTAGAGTGGGTCTAATTGGGATATGTTATTATCGAAGTAAAGCCGCATTTGGAGAGCGCATAATTTAGGTGTACGCGAGATTTGCCACGGTGGCTACTCTCATGTTGTTAATCCATCATAAATGAGATCGTCGAGGCTAAACGTAGGTGTAACGATTACAAGGAGATTGGATGCGATGACCGCATATCCAATTACTTACAAATTATAATTATGTTAATGCTACACATTGGCGGATGCGACATACGCACTTATAATGTGCTTCATCCATTTTTCTCGTATTATTAATGTACATTGAAAGGTACTGTTAAGAAGATTTGTAATCGCGTCGTCGTTCGTTGTTCTTGTCACACGATCTTAACTTTCTAACGTGGACCTTTCTGAAGATTTATCTTCGCCACGTCGATCTAAGCTTATGTCAAAGGGGGATGCGTTCACGTATGTCATAGGTTTCTGGTGCTCACTTTGGAACAATGTCAAAAGATAATCGAATCGAATATGTACAGTGTTCACGTTACGGCCGGTTCCCCGAGGGCGTTATCCCCCCGAAGTACTTTTACCCCCAACCGGACCTTTCACCCCGATGTACGTTCCCCAAAAAGCAGTTTCCCCAAGAACTTTTACCCCGGAACCTTTTCCCCACTCACTACCCTTTCCCCCAACAGTAATTACCCCAAGATACTCTTTCCCCCAAAAAAGTTTTCTCTTGCATTTAAATGAGATGATATGATGAGACCGCACTTTTTACAATATTTAACAAATAAAGTTTAAATAGACATAACACATGCTTTGACCACGTAAAAATGGTACATATAAGTATTTTTTCGGTAACACCTTTCTACAATTAATTTTTTAACGTTCAGTTATACGTTTACAATAGTCAAAATAAATATAATGCTCGTTTTTTACCTTCGTTTCCTCCGTAAATGCTACAAAAAGCAACACAAAGTCGTTCATTCCGTTGGCTCGCATCGACTACGTACTTAATCTGCTCTAAGTGCAAATAGATGACTCCTTAACGAACATTTGATATTAGGCGTCGTCTCAATCGCAGCGGGCGGCCGACATATCATTCTAAGGAGTTTTAGCTATAAAAATATCACCAAAAAACCCAAACAGCAAAATTTGCAATTTCAATTCACCTTAGTCTGCAAGCCAACAAAGAACTAAAAGCTTATTTCTCCTTTAGGTCACATATTCTTAGAATCACGTTGTATCGCCGTCTTTGTCTGTCAACGTGTCACACCGAATTTGAACCATTTAGACTTTTGAAAATTCATGTTTTTACCCCAGTCGATAGCATTATGTTCAAGCGGAGGATGAAGTTTGGCTACTTGCTATCTATGCGGTCTTGGGAACAGGTTCAATGAATGGCGCAACTAAATTAGGCAAAGTAGTACAAATACTGAGTTGATGCATAATATCAATTTTCGGAAAGGTAATTGCGGTGCTGATGATGAATACTGCATTGCAAATATCAGCACCAGAAGTTATCGAACAAGGTCAAAAGTCCACGATTAATGCTCTTCCAAATGATCAACGATGCGCTAGTAATATACACTTTCGAAAAGAGGTATTGTGCATCGATGAATGATTATGCATTGCAATTGAAATTAAAAACTTTATTGAACAGGAGCTCACAAGGTTATTGCTAGGTATTTTTCAATAACGAACATAGCTTGATATACCCATTTGAAATCTACATGTAGGGGCTGACTATCAAAATATTGCATGCAAATGAAAATCCGATTTTCTCCGAGCAGGATCAAAGGTCATGCACTTATTCACCAACGACAACCACATGGAAGTTGATATATCAGTCGAATGAGTCCCTCAGTCATCGAGGATTTAACTTATGACCGTATTTTTAAGTCACAAATTCACCTGAAAGGTAATGGGCCTACATCTCGGATTGTTGGGTTTATTCGTATTAAATTTTCATAGTCGATTGGAGTCTTAACATTACTGTATCAGCAATTGTTGACTGTTTGTTTAAGTTTCAATGACGTTTATGAAAGCTGTGTTTGAAACAATACATAAGAGCAGTGATTTTTTATCAAAATAATGGGCACGTTGACTGAAACCCCGAAATATGAAGTAACAACACCGTTTCAAATGACTTTTTTTGTGAACAAGGGGCACATTCAAAGTTGGGTTTCAGCTCAACAACGCATAGGAAACATGTGCTTGTATGCGATGAACATGTGTGATCAAGACTTTAGAATCCATGGACAATCCTTTCGTCATAAAACTAAACGTGTCATCTGAAACATCATAAGTTAGATGATGTTGAGTGGTTTAGACAATGGTATAACGCCTTCTAGCAACCGGTATAAATCCGACACTTTGTAACAATTCAAATTACGTTCGCTTAGTCACTAGTACCGTTAAATAAAGGTATTGTAGTACCAAAACTATGAAGTCAGTAGCCAAACTGGAAAATGTATAATGTATCGTGAAAAACCGTTTTCGTTTTTCTAAAAATTGTTGTAATTACGTCAACAATAAAGAACAAAAAGTGAAAATATCTTTAATTCGATTAAGCCTGAGTTCTTAGGTTAAAGAAGAGTTAAGTTCGCATAGTCGTCGAATATTAGTAAAAATGGGCTTATTACATTTTTGCGTATATTATTACGAAAGGGTATTTTCAAGGTATCTACTTTTAGGACGGCGTCTTCCCATCTGGTGTCTGTAAAGAAAGGAGAGTTGGACAAAAACAAGGTTCTATCAAACCTACAACCAGCCAGTCAAGAACAAGTGGCAACGTAATATAGTTTTTGGCATTGGGATTTAGTTGCAAAAGCTTGGATAAAATATCTCGTTATCAACTTGTACTGCACTCATTCTTTCTCAAGCCATTGGAAGAAAAGTTAGTGCTCGGCGAACGTGTAGCAGAGCCCTTGCTCATTTACATTCCACTACCGTTTTACTGGAATGGGTTTCTGGAGTGGTAAAACATGTTTTAAGTTCACGTACCAGATCAAATCACTGTAAAAACACATGACGGTAGTTACCATCCGTTCTTTTTTCTAACTGGTCTTGAGCGTGTCTAGTCTATGAAAATTTTAATTATTTTAATCACGTGCTCAAATTACAACATAGTCAATGTGAACAAGTGTATAAGAGTGGAGTGGACATGTGTTTATACTACTTATTTAACAACATTTTTTGTGTGTGGGTAAAATAAATTTCAGCCAGGCAGTAAGCTGACCTGCACTTAGTTGTATGAAACAAAAAGTAATGCTTAGCTTGTTGCCGTTTGTTTGCATTGTAATACAGTCTGACATAGATAAATTAAAGGATATTGTGAGACCGTAAGGAAATGGAAAATGTCGGCCGATAAATTACTTATCGATTTGAGAAAAAATCCCTTTCTCTAAAAACACTGCGCTTAAGTACTGATTTGTAAACCATCTTTGGCATCCCATAAAGGGGTATTTGAAGTGCTGTTATACAACTTTGATAGAAAATCTCCTGCATTGTCAGAAGATTTGGAAACTACTGAAGTCTCAAACAGTAATAACAAACGTGTTGTCTCGAAGAAATAAAACTTTTGCTTACTAACCGCGAGATTCGACATTTCATACTCCTTACTTTACGTTGTAAATCATTACGGACGCTCTTGACTCATCGCGGCATCTGGATTGCGATATTAGTGACAGCACTAATACAAATTCTGTTTCAAACGCTCTGTTTATATATGGCCGTTGCATGGTTTGCTTAAATTCGGATTGGGTAAGGCCATTACGGTGTTTTTAATAGACCAGTTTGCGCATTTAAACGTCATGATATATTATTGCGCACAAATAAAGTGGTCACCCCCCCCCCCCCCCCCCCCCCTCCTCCCTCCCCCCCTCCGCCCGTCACCCGCCCCTCACGAAAAGGCGTTAATTGCCCACTTTTTAGGCAATAATGCAAGTAGGGAAAACGTGTCACTTTTTCGTACATTCTATTTATAATTTTATTTTAAAAATTTTCACTTATTTCTATATACTTATCGTCACTGTCGTCAAAAACTCTTCCAGTAAAAGTACAAAATTTTACAAACATACAAGAAAGCAACACGCTCTATTAGTAACTTCGATATATATTTTTTTTTTCGTTTAATTTTCGTTAATACAACTTACTCATATCATAAAGCACTTAAGAGGTAATATCTTTCTGCAGGAGAGATCGTGTTCCATTTACGGTGTGAAGTATAATTCAACCTTGGAGTTGTCAGCCCGTGCAATTATAAAATTTTTTGAGGGACAGTCTCTTGTATGCAAACAGTCATATAGATACTTCCTTCCTTCAATATGGACTGTCGGGCTGTAATCCACGATTCCAGGCTTAGTCGTTTAATATGGTTACGTTGCTTGGTCATCGAACGAAAATGTTTTAATGAAGTTCCCGCAATCAAAGCTTAGGTGGCTGCCGTATTTAGTTGATTGGACATCCTCATCCTCTATTCCTCTGACATGTTTTGAAACCGTGGAAGAACCCAGAATGAGTCGCGTTCTACACAGCTTCCATATACAATACTTTTTGTTTGAAGTGTAACATAGCACTTCCTATTACGATCACAATCCGCTATCTGAGCGAGAATATGATTTTTTTGACGCAAAATTACGGTATATTTTGCGTAGTGCAGTATATTTCTTTTGCGAACGTCGGGCGTCGGAAAATAAAGTCACTGTCAATGTACAGAAATTGTTTACAATCTGACGAGCGAGCCTGTCCCTAATCAGTCAGTGCTCACACCCTAAATTAAGGGTCTTAGCTTGACTGGTGGATTAAAATTCAACATTTTTTACACCATAAATGTACTGCCGGAACCTTAAATTAAGGGTCCGGAACGACTTTTACAAATCAAAAAAATTGTTTTAAAAAAATACACGGTGAAAGGTTTCCGAATTTAGTCAAGAAATTAAAAGTGAATTAAAAAGTTTTTTCTCTTCACCTCAACAGATTTTGTTACTCTATTTATAAAACTAATTATTATCAACTCGGACACTAAATTTAAGGTCTGAACCCCTGATTCTAACTGATTGGTGAAATGGGAAAGTGCATTTTTAAGCAATGCTTCCCTCATGATTCCGGGAATTGTGTCTACAGCTCTATTAATACCAACTGAAGTTGAATTAAACATGATTTGACCAACGGTAGAAAACCAAGTTTGAAGTTTTTTGTAACGCTGCCATTGCAAAGAACTTAAGAAGAAGGTATCAACAAATCCATACGGCGAATGTTTCGTAAGACTCTTGAAAACTAATGATTTAAAAATGTCGGCAAAAGTTACAGCTACAGTTTAGAGATTTACTTTCACTTCTTTAAAAACCTCTCAACTGCATCTTTTTTATGTCTACTCTCAGGTTTTAAGGTCATTAAAAACGTTAGTAAGAGTCTGCATCCAAAATATCATGAGAAGTTTTCTTTCTTCGCCGACTGAAAGATTGCGACCTTGAGTAAACCCTCACCACCTTTATACTGAGCTTTTACAACTGCTACTGAAGCCATCAAAAAGAGAACCAATAGTTAAAAATGACGGCTGGTGTTGAATATTGTAAATATGTAAATACATCATTTAAACCACCACTTTATCCTCCATTTCAAGATTCTTATAGCCGACACAATAAATCCATACTCGTTTATGGTGATTCCAATGGAGGAGGTAGTAAATTCAGTTGTGAAGCTTCAAATTTCGGTGACACTCAAAGTAAGTCGAAATTTACTCGCAAATATAAATACATAACGTATACATTTGAAACAAAGTGATGGACCGGTTAGTTATAAATTGATAACAGAGCTGGAAAGTGTGAAATAAAAAGTTGAAATCATGCTGGGTCCAACATTTATAATAGGTTTAGAAAGAGATAGCGGTAAAAAGAGTGATAGGGAAAATCATACTGAACAGAAATAAATGATAGCTGCACAGAAGACGTTTTGGTTGGAAATATCTTTATTTCCGACTTTCTATCAAAAATTAGGCATTTACAAGTCAGATAGAAATAGAATTTTCTTGATTTTAGTAAAACGGTAGGAAGATTCGTGGATTTAGGTATTAATGTTAAAGACTTTTATAACCCATTCAAAAAGATGTCGAAACCATACGGATGAAGAACGCAACCACTTGCAATTCACAAACGTAGACCTATTGGAGTGAATATAAACTTTTCCAGATTGTTTTGCCATTAGAAGAAAAAGTTGGTACATTATTTAATAATACCATATCAGCATCCTTAACTAGGGTTGCTACAGCTGATACATACATACATGGCAGACTTTTGTCAAAAGGGAGAACTATTTTGGAAAGTCGTGGACTCAAGTTAACATGTAGCAGAAGGAGAAACTTAACAAAATGTTTGGGGTGAGAAGGCAAAATCTCAGCAATATTAACCTGTCCATTCTTTGAAATAAATGGTAAAAATGATCTTCTTTGCTTTATTGCTGGAAAAGTGTTGCGTTCCAAGCTGTTTACAAAGTTTTACGAAGAAAGACATGTGATGTGAAGTAAGCGGAAAATCTGATGACGTGTACAGCCTAACGTCTTTATCAACTTTGATAATTTATCGATTTAACATCACTTTCTCTCCAATGACGTAGGTTCTGGTTTGTACGGAATGTGCGAAAGATGTTGTATCTAGTTTGTATTGTAGTTGTCATACATTCTTTTTTAATTAAACCAAAAATTATTATTGCTTTCGAGTACATTGAATTGAAATTCATGTATCGAATTCCTTAATTATAAATCAGCCATGTAGATATTTTAGCATTCAAAATCTTTGAAATAGCAATTGCGTAAGTTTTTGTGTTAAAGGCCATGACTTTTCCTCAAACAAGTTATTAATTTCATGGATGCAAAATTGTACACATACATATTTGTAGACATGATTCATAAAGTATCGACCGAAGAAATTACATATATATACTCTAAAAGCGTATTTCACAACGTGAGAGATAGTGAGAGAACTGTGATTCTATATCGGCCATAAGCAAAGCATTGATAGATTGCTTTGTTTCGTGAACTACTAAATTTTTATATTGCAAACCCCGTAAGGTCATCTATTTTAACTTTTAAAAATGACAGGACTGCCAACCTCTATATATCTCCGGTCACGCCGGAAGGGGGTGTTTTGCAGCTAAGCATGATGTTTTACAAATTTAATAAAAAAACAGGACTTTTTACCGCTCAAGTGGTGTAATAGTATATCGACGTCTTCATATTAAGCCACGTATAGGGCATAAGAAATGTACAGAAGATACGTGGTTTTAATATGAAGCCGTCGATATATGAAATTACCACCTTCTTTATGGTAAGAAACTACGCTATCGACTACTAAACTAAGCTCTTTTAAGAACTGTATCATTTTATTTAGAAAAACCCGTTCCTTTCAGGGTGCTCACTTTTTATAGAAATTGACTTTTAGGCATCCGCGACGCTAAATTATTAATAATAGCAGTCATCTCCAGTCTTTTAGTAAATCAAATTTATTTTCAAACGCAAGAGTAATAAATCAGCCAGAAATGATAATTGTAGAAATCAGTCAGAAATTGACTGTTAGGAACCAATGGTAGTCTTGATTGGTTCTCATTCAATTATTATATTTTTTCCTAGATTCTTCCCAGTTCCTAAATTACACAGTAATAGGCAACGACTCGTCCTTACACTTTTCCTTTGGAGATGATCAAAGTGAACCACCAATTTTTGATCGAAGTGAAGTAAAAGCCATTTTCCTGGGACTGTACACCATCGTGTTGTTCTGCACGTACTTTTTTGGTGAGTTGATATTGCATACGAATTGCTGTGAAATTATTATGATCTTCCAATAAAGATGGTTCCAAGGGGGTTCAGAGAAGCCATCCAATTTTGAAATCTACGACAAACGGTTCATTGCTGACGAACAGTGACTTTTAGCTCAATACTTATCAAATAATGACCCTAATTCAATCAAACATAGGAACAGGCTCAAATCCCAGCAATTTTCAGCTTAGGTGATAGCTCGGGAATAGTACCTAGAATCAGCAGGTCGACTCATTAATGAGTTATAATCGATACTATCATAGACTGAAACTGCAGCTTATTTTCTCTGTTACCAGATTCAATTTTACATTTTCAGGTTGACTGATCTCTTTTTTATTAGGGTAGATCTGAAATGTTTACTGACACAACACTTTTTGAATGGACTATTGTGTCAGTAAATAATCATCTTCGTCGCAAGCATTGTTTCGTTGGCAAATACCCCGCATATTACCTAAGATGCATTGACTTATCTTTCGTGCTAATTGGGGAGTTTCTATATCATATAAGGTTACATTATAGGTAAGGTTTTATAAGTACAAACATACCATAGTCGGATTTTAGAACGCAGCTAAGTCTTCAAAGCAGTGAAAGTGAGCAGATACATTAGTAGAGCATTGGAATTTGTACTGTGTGTATCCAGCTGATAGTATACGCACTGAAGCTTCCAATAAAAAAATTACAAAGAGAAATTATGAACAAAAGAATAAACTTTGCTGGCTGACTTGAAGAAGAAAGTAGCTGCACTCAGTGAGGGATTTACACATGTGTAAAAAGCATAATAGATACTTTGGACAGGCACAATCCTGAAGACTTTTTAACAAAAAGTCGGGCGAACATTAGCTGGATTAGGAGCCATGTAATGCGAACATATATTAAGTCCAACTGCTGATTTCATGTTGGCTTAAATATTACTATTATTATGATTAATTTAATAATAATTTAATTTACGATTACGTAAATAAGATATCTTACCTTTTTTAGGTATGTCATTAAAATAATAACAAGCCGGCTTATCGTGAAATTGCAAATGAATATAGGATATCAATACCGATCATTTTCGTGAGCAATGTAAAACAAGGGTTGCAAAATTCATCAGCTCAGCTAGTTTCCACGCTCATCTCCTGCAAAATACAATAACACTGACGAGTAGAATTAGAACTATGTTGCCTTCTCCGACTCGACTTTTTGAAAGTTGTATAACGTATATTGAGTTATCAAGTTCTACATGCCACTTTGTCATCTGGAAAAAATAATGAA
>LJIJ01003505.1:0-18761 GCA_001718145.1 Orchesella cincta | reverse complement strand
CAGTCCTTTTCCATTGACTGTTGTTTAAAGGTAAATTAACATGCAATGCAAATTACACTAAATGCTTTTGCTTGCACATAACCGGTTTAGCTTAACAATTTCAATGCAAAAGTATTTTAAATGTCGCTTATTGAGCCGTGTTGTTGTTTATATGGGCAAGAGTCAGTGCCCGTTAAGGTGAATTGAGTCTGCGCATAATTTGCAAATTTTTCAAACTTTTTGGGCAAAATCCACACTCGGTTAAATATCAGCTTAAAAGCATTTTTTTAAGCACAAAAACACAAGTTACTAATTAGGTGCATTTTTACGCCTCACAACTATGAGCCTCAAACGCCGTAAAACGTTCTGTAATTAAATGGTATACAGGTATCGGGTAGCACACACCAAAGGCAGATAGGCCGGACTTTGAAAAAAATATTTTTAACCAGATGCAAAAGTTTCTGGGGAAACCTTAAATTATTCATATTTTTTAATAAATTTAGCCGTTCGTCAAAAGTCCAAGCTTTTCTTTCTTACCTCCTGCTATAACCGGCACACGGGGCCGCCAGCCGCCGTCGTCTACGCGGCCTGCTCATTATGAGAATTATTGGTCATATACTTAATACTCCTCGTGCCGTATTTATTAAAGTAGTTTGGCATTGATATCTGAACTTGTCTGTAAATTTACAAAGTTTCTTTTAGTTTGTGATGTCTAGTTGTGAATTTGTGAGGACATAAACCACCAATAATAAACGTAGAAATCGAATGAAAATAATCATTGCGGAGCCAAACAAGCGTTGACCAATTTTTTTAAATCAGTCACGGTTTTTATGGGTTAATAAACAATTCACGGAAGTAGTAATCAGTAATGTAGTTAGTTAGTTAGTTAAATCATGTAGTTAGAGGCATGGAAGGATATTTAAAACGTAAACAAAACTTTTACATGCCTAATTTAACATGTTGTTTCATTAGAACTCTGGAATAACTAAAATTTCCATTTAGTTAAATGAGTGCCCACTGGGACACATTGCCTACCAACTGTTAACCAGTCTAAATAATCAACCTTAACCAAACCAGTACATTGGAACACATTCACGTCTAGTGGTTTGGTTATTTAGATTAATTAAATTTTGCAGGTGAAACAGAAAGAAGGATACAGTTGCTCTTTTCTATCAATACGTAACGCTGTTAGAGAGGTTTTCTATAAATATCCTCCATTCAGCCGCATGATAAAGCTAGGACAGCAGAATTCAGCGATCGTTTCCTATTCTCTCCATGATTGGCAGAAAAATTTAGCTGCCTAGTCGCAACTGATGTGGGGGTTATATTTATATATGTAAATAAAAGTGTAGGGTTTTCTGGCTTCCTTTATTAAAAGAAGTATTATCAACAAATATGGATTTTTGGGGAAAAAACTAATGAAACTCGGTTACTTTTACAAACGTCCATTTTTTGGCCACTTGGGTCGTGGGGCAAAAACGACATCCTGCTGCTGCTGCTCTGTTGGGGTGTATTTTTATAATCTTTCAACGACACAATAATACGTAATGACGAAGCAGTTCATATGCAAAAGAGCCTACCAAAGAAAATTGTTTACTTTATGACATTATGCGTTTGTTTGTACGGTAAATCTTGTGTATTATAAGTGAAGTCGATAGGCCTTGATCATGTCAGATATTTACGCCATGGCAGCAGAAATCATACTGCCGTTTGGGCCTGGTGGCAGAATTCTGCTGCCTTCCAAATCTTCACTCGATCTGTTAACCACAGCATATGGATATTTGACCAGAATTCCTCTACATCTTGCATTTTTTAGATATTTTTTTAAACTTGCTTTCTGACACTAACTTTTTCCAACGTCTTCTATGTAGAATTGGGTGCTTGAATCCGATAAAAATGCTTTTGGAACCAGAAAACTAGTATGTTTATAGTTACATATGTGGGTTTTCCCAAGAGACACCTATTTGGATCTCTTTTTTTGCTAAACAGTTTTTCTGGTGTTGTTAAAACAAAAAAAATTACAGACGGTTTTGTCCAATACCACAATGAACTGGACATTTTTTGAGACGCATATCAACGGTAACATCACATCAAAATCGAATTAAACGCAAACGAGAAATACGTTTCCTAAACATTAAGCAAAATGGAATTTAGAAATTGCGAAAAAATTATATCCTCAACAGCGTTCCAGACCTCCACACAAGCAAAAACGTCCAATACAGCTGGAATCAGTAACGCGAAGCTTACTAGTGTTTAAAGGAATTTCCGAGTCAGCAAAATGTCAATGATCAACTTTTTATAATTTTAGTTTGCAAAATTTGTCCAGGTTAAAACCTACAAAAGTCCTAGTTTGCGTGGATCGACAAGATTTTGATGATTACCTTTGATATCTCCCCTGACAATGTCTTTACATGGTGTTTTGAACAGACATTGTAATTGTTTGTTTTAAAAACACCAGAAATAACGTTTAGCAAAACAGAGATCCAAAATAGGTGTGTTTTGGGGAAACACCACCGAATGCAAACTCATAATATAGCTGTTTTCTGGTTCCAAAAGTATTTCTTTATCGGATTTGAGCACCCAATTTTACATATAGACACGGTTGGAAAAGTAGTTACAAAAAGCAAGGTTTTTTTTTTAAAAAAAATATCTAAAACTGGCGAAGATTAGGGCGAATCTGTCAAAAATTGCCCATAGTGCACAAGGCAGGATGGGAGAAGTTTCAAAAAACGGTTGAAAAAGTTGGTATTTTAAGTCTCCAATATGCAATTAGTGTACGCTATTTCCGACTGATGAAGTGTAAGTTTTTTTTCTTTAACTTCCAGGTCAACCGCACGTTAAAAATCGAGTAGAGTAGTTCCGCCCATGGGCCCACAGAGAAGTTTTGCTCCACCTTCCTTGGAATGGGTATGTGAGTAATCTAGTCAATGTCGCTAAGTCCTGTCAAAGTGCACTCTCTATGGAACAATTCGAGTTAATATACCACTCACATGTACTGCTCAATTTGCATTTCAAGTGCGAATCGTGTTGCAATTATATATGAGTCACAAAAGTATAAAAGTGCATTTCACGATTGTATCCCCATTGACTGACGTCCTGAAAAGGTATTACTAAGTCACCACATGCAGCGCGTGGTTATAACTGCCATAATCACAAGTAAATAGTCAGAGTCATTTATGAAAAAATGTGGACAATAAAGTTACACGATAATTGTTTAGAAGATCGCGAACTGAGATCATATCTTATGATTTTGTCTGTTTGTAGTAAGTTTGTAATACCGACACATAAGACGTTATATGCGTTACAATTGATCTTATGAGAAAACTATTACAAATTAAACGTTTAATGTTACCCAATGAAAAATAGCGAAAATTGTCAGTATTGTTGACGCACAGACCAGTTAGCTCATACCTACCAAAAAATGGCATCTAACAAGACAGTAAGAGAGTGATACATATATAAACGCAGTAGTGTAAGAACCGAGCCCATAAGGCAACAAAAATAATGATGTTACGAGACATATTAATTAAATACTGCACGGATATCTAGACTTATATTAAACAAGCATTGAAAGTGTGGTAATAACTTTCTAATGATAATTATGTTAAAATCCAAAAAAGCTCGAGAGAGCAGACATAACAACTCAACTACAGAGATAGCAACAAACACTGTCATGTATAAGCATAAATATATGCCCTCGTCCAAAAAGTCGCACGGCACAACTTAATCCAGTAGGAGAATCGTCTCGAACTTGATTATCCACTATTCGAAAAAAACTTCAATGGGACCAGAGTATGCCTGCGATTGTGCAGTTTATAAGCTCCAGAAATGCTTGAAGGTGGCAACACATGAATTCAATTCAACCTAAACTATTAAGTGTGAGTGGTGATTCAGTAACACCAGAGTAAATATTGTTTACCTAAGATGAAAACTTTCTAAATATTGGTTATCTACAACACAAAACTTTATATCGGGTTAAAGAGTAAGCTTGATATGTTAATTGGGCCACATTGACTAATGATCAGAGTGTCAAGGTAGTTGTTTTTAATGTGATAGGCTGATCGTATGTATGCGTCTAAAATAAGACCACTAAACGTTGCTCCTTTACACAATGTATAAAAATTTATGCATTAGGAAAAATTTGGAAAAGTGATAATACTTGTGAGCATATTCTGCGTCGACTGTGTTTCACTTGTTCGCTCGTCCATTCTAATTAATGTATTCGTCTATTTATTTGATAATAATTATAGGATAACAGGAAACTCGTCTTAGATTTTGCTATTGAAATTAATTGAAGGATTACATTGTTAAAAATAATGACTGTTTTGTTTACCTTTTTGTGGTAAGCAGTGTTCTAAATGTTCCCCTTCCCCCACCTCTATAAAATATAATAATGCTAACTCTCCCTACTACAAATTGCTTTCCATAACTTAACACGATTGGTTTGCAAGATCTGATAAACCGTTGCATTAGTTTATTCTCTTTTGAACTGCCCCACTTGTCTCCTTTCCAGGAATTAATCACCTTATTGCCCTTTAAGAAGAAAAACCTCCCGAGTTCCAAAAAACATGCCCAGAAAACCATGAAAACATTGCCCCACGATGAGAAGGATTCCCCTTTGACACCATCTCCAACTGACTCCAATATTTAATGATAACTGAATTAAAGAAAATGGTTGCCAACATGAAATTTGCATTGCAAATCACCAGAAAGATCCCAAGAACGCTGAACACGTTTGCTTGAAGTATTTGCAGGCAACGATAGACATGACGAATATTTTCTGGTTTGCGTAAGCAGTCCTTCATCTTATAATTCTTCCTCCCAAGTCTCAATTCCCGAATCAGAATGGTGGTAAAATACATTCCGTAAACAATGATTGCCGTGGCAACCAAATCGCACACGATATGTATAATGAAATACATATATGAATGAAACAGGATAACAAGTAGACCAACCGGAAACGTAAAATACTTCATAGGAACCAAATCCCCGAGAAAAATTGATGCTCTTGGATTATACGCGATGAGTAGAGTAACAAAAATATATGACACGACAGAGTACCATGCTGTGAGTTCAGAAAGGAACGAAATACATCGATTTTCCACACTCTGGTTTGGATTATAGTTTGATTTTGCATATGTGCCTGAAATTAGAACTATATTATTATTCATATTCAGAAATTTTATTTGGGTAAACAAAACGTATCTACTTACGGTTACATGTATTCCATGAAGTGTTTAAATCCATTGATCATGATGCATATGTCGTGAATGTGCCACAGGAAAATTGAGAACTGAATCATAATCAGAAACACAGGTAGCCAAAAGGCTAATGAAACATTATAGCGGTTTACGTCCTTTTTAAAGTAATACTTCACAATTATTCCAAACGCAGCAAAGAGCCAAAAATTTAGTAGTGTGTAATTTAATCCAACTTTCCACTCAAGTTTGGGATCGCGTTGATAAATCTGTGATGTTTTGTTGAAACGCCCTGCTATTACACCACAATGTGATGAAATCCAATCAAAGTACTGGAGAAACCTAGACAGACGTTTGCTAAACAAAATTGATTTTTGTGAGGATGTCTTCAAATGTTTCTGGGATTCACACGTTTTTGATGTAACCATTGGAACCAGAAAGGTTGGGTTGAGTGATTTGTTTTCGTTCACAGTAATATCCATTTTGGTTGAGAGATTCGTAGACTAATTTGAGCTAACACAACTGGCCAACACCATCAAAAAGGAACTGAATTTTTGGAGACCGACAGCAACCCACGGCCGTAATAGTAGTGGAAATTACTTACGATTATAAATCGTTAGCATCAATACATGACATTTTATGACAACCTTCCTTCACATGAATTTTTTATTAGTTTGGCTACTGAATACTTCAACATGCACTCACATAAACAACGACCTTCGTTCGGTATCTTGTTTTTCCCAATGTCTACATTCCACCTAAACGTTTGTGACTCAGCCTATTGAAATGACTACTATTACTGTGTTCAAGGTTACTTGGCTGATGGAATAAGGTGAAACAAATGAACGCTCCGATGTTTTTAATTCTCAAAATGACTGATCAATCAGTCAATGTAGCGTATAACAGAGTTGTAAAAAAACCTTAGATTGCGCCAATCGAATTACTTGATCAGTTATATAATGTCTCCACAGAGGAATCCATAATGCCTTGATATTTATATTTACAGGATTCCGATTACCGTTCTATATGATTAAAACCGGGTTTTTTGTTGAATATTTCATCCTTGTTTTTGTAGACACAAATTAGTAATACAAATTTATTGGATACGCATGAGAAACTTGTTTGGATATGGTTTTGGATTTTTACTGCGTTTGTTTTTGAATGGGTTCTGCGGAATCGGTTAAGAATGAGTTTTGGGACGAAAAATAATGTAGATAATAATGATTTTTTGGCATTTATCAAACAATTTGGAATAAATAATCCAGTATCCAAAAAGCCAGATCGCTAAATTTGGGACTGGGTGATCCAAAGTCGTAATCCGATCGACTATACTAAAAGCAGCTTTCCTTAATTTCACAATCCGACCTCATAAATGTTACAATTTGACTACTCTGGTATTCACTGAGCATTTGGAACTGATTCTGGTTTTTAATTACTGATGCCAGTCAAAGATTGTTATTAAATTTAATTATTACTAAAAGGTGGTCTGTCATTTGCCCTAAGCAGTAAATTAGTTTTTTCAGCGTGGGTTCAGTGTAAAAATATTTACTCCTGCAGTGCAAATGCTTGGAGTGCTAATTAGCATCCCAACATTGGGTACAAAAACATCCAGTATCCAGTTGAGTTTAGCCATATCAGGATCGCGTTTTAACGACCTTGACAGTAATCAGTAATATCGCATTGGTTTTCTCTTTACGCGTTTGTCATTAGGCGATTTACTCCCAGCATCTGCCGACAGGCTGCGTATTCGGTTGTGGAATTTTCCTTTGTCTCATTGAATTTTTACATCTGTAAACAAACAAGCCGACAGATGTAATAACTCAATAAACCCAAAATGACAGTCAAATTGACCGTTAGCCTAGTCAAAGGTTGGGAATAAATCGTCTAATGACAAACGCATAAAGAGAAATCTAATACGATATCACTGACTGTATTTGACGTAGAAATTGGTACTACTTATCTTTCTGTAGTTTGCGGTGCATTTGCATCCATATACACATACATTTATAAAAAACAGATTACATTTGAACGGGTCTAAGCCGGTTCCCCCGAGGGCGTTTCCCCCCGAAGGTACTTTTACACCCAAGGATCTTTCCCCCCGATGAAAGTTCCCCAAAGACCATTTCCCCCAAGAAACTTTACCCTCGAACCTTTTCCCCACCACTACCCATACCCCCAAAGTAATTACCTCCCAAATTATGCTCTCTCCTATGCATTTAATGACATGTTATAAATGAGAGACGCGCATGTAAGTAGTTGTAACTAACACTGTACAACCTGCTACTTCGAACAAAATCTTGGTTCAAACAACCCCTCGACTCCCCCTCGGGGGGAACCGGTCTAGAGACCCACAAAAATCGTGGTCCTATTTAAAAAATAAGTCAGTCGGTGGCACCACCTGTGCTTTGCACTTTTCGAACTTCGGATTATAACGCCTTTTTATCCAAATCGGTTGAAGCGTCTAGGACGAAATCGTGTTTCTGTGTCGTAAGTTTCAGTGGATTTGTGAACTTAGCATGATTAAAGGGCAATCAAGTGTAAAAACCTCTAAAACACGCTTACACCTCCTCCCTCACAAAATTTCTTTTTGAAGTCTACAAAACTTTAACGATAGTTGCCTTTAAATCCGTTATAATATGCACTTCTCGATGTGAAACTTTTATGTAACACGACTGGCCAAGCAAAGGATGTGTAAGGTTTTTAATGAAATGACAAGACAAGTAAGTAATTTGACGGTTATGAGATTTCCTGATACTGCAAAACAATAGCTAAATTTGGGTAATAGATTTGTAGATGTTCATTATTTTATTGCCCTATTGTAAATACAATAACTTATATTTAGTTAGCTTGTAGTTAGTTAGTTTTAGCGCTATTTAGTTGTATATTAAACTAGCAGAGTCTGAATCGGGCCTTGCACCGAAATATCATATCATAACTCAAGTACCAGAATAGCCAATAAGTCCATATTAGCATCACTTGGAGAACATGAAGGTTAGGAATGTGCAAATAAGTTTTACAATTAAAGTGTAATGCAGTCTTCACTGTAGTTTTAATAAAGTTATAGTCGTAGTTTCAAATCCCAAAGAAACTAAAAAAACCTAAAAACAAATATCAATTACACTGTATTACACCAGCTCATAATATTGCTAGGTAGAGGGCTTTTTCATAGATATACGTATTCCGTAACTGGCTGTTTTACTCAATGTTTTTAAAACTTTAACAGATTGTATATCATGCTGCTGCTTGGTGAATGCATCTAAAAATGTTTACAAAACCGCAGGAGCATTTTTGTTTCTGTGGTTAGTGCTACCAGCCAAAATGATCCAAACTGCGACATGAACGTGGTTTTAGAAGATTGACTATGACCAGATTGATATTGCTAATGAAACACTATATATAACTGCAACAAGGAGTGTTCATTGTATAGGAAATACAGGAAAGTTCAATATTATAGAGCAAACATTGTACATCCACTCAACAGCAAGAATTTAATTAGCACTTTCTGATGTTTACGGACACCATAACTAATTGCTTAAATAAATTAAGAATTTAGTATTTAGTGCACTTACGATTAGAAGAATGATTACACCTAATACAATATCTTTAAAGTATCAAAGCGGTATCCAGCAAAAGCATTGTATTGTTACTGAGAAAAGGCGTATATATATAATTATATTATCATGACAACCAAGTATGGTCGAAAAAATGTCTTAGAAACAATTACACACGAGTTGCATACAAAGCGTAGAATTTGGATCATGAGCGATCACTTGTTTGCTCCCGCGTCCGCACGAGTATAACTTTGATATTTGAATGCTGTTCAATGCTAACCGCAAGTCGGTTTAATGATTCAATCTCTTTACTAAAACCACTTTTCCAAGATTTCCAACATTTTTGAAACACCTTACCAGTGGCCAGCAATAATCGGGTAATGCCCAAAATCATATATTTCTTACATTCACACAGCCATAATAATAGAATAGAAACCAAGAGGAGACCAAGATGTAAATATAATACAACGACAATATTTCCATCTGTAGACAACGGTTTCGTTGATTCTGAAAGTTGAAGCTCAGCTTTTGCTGCTTCCATAGTATCATTCCAAACGTCGATTCTGTATTTCCAATCCTTCCACAGGTGGATTAACCCAGATTGAATTAAAGACAAAAGACGCCTTTCCCACGTTTCCAATGGAATTTCAAGGTCTGTAAAACTCCAATAATGATACATATGGCCAAATGAAGCCATACTGGTTACAATAGCTGCTTTACTTATTTGGTGTTTGGTAAGCCCAAAACGTATTTGGTTTACTTGATCCAATGTGTCAACAAACACATCCCGTCCACATTCAGCTATTTTGGAAACGTAGTAGTCAAATATTATCATTTGTCTTGCTTCACTCATATTCGATGGTACTTTTACAAATCTCCTGAACTCTAGTTTGAGATTTTTTAAACTCTGAATGAAGTTCCTTCTTAAATACATGTTTGAAAATGTTACCTTAGAAATAGTCCAGTGTTTTTGTATAAAAAAATTATTTGTCGTAATCGAATTCGTCATATGTATCGATAGCCGGATTCTTTTAGACTCAGATCAAAATAATTTTATGTGTTTATAATGAGTAGCAAGCGGCCAAATGAATGTGACCTTCATGGGTCAACAAAAGTTTCAATTAAATTTTGACTTCATAAAAATAGGTTGATATTTCTTAACTTTCTCCGCAATTTTCTCATACGCGAGTTTCTATCTTAAAAGGGTTCATGTGTCTAACGTTTTCCGAAATTTTCTCATATGCGGGTTTCTTACAAAATTTAGCGAGGATTTCGTATTTATATCTTCAGGTTTATATTTGTCCCAAAAACAAAAAGTTTTGAATTTTGCTCAGACTGAACAGGAACAGGTTTCGTACCCACGACATTCCGTTTTGATGGAAGTTAAAGCGCTGCAATTAGTAGAGGAAATTCCATTAATAAAATTAGCCATCCGTCAAGATCAATGATAGACCAATTCACTTGATAATAAAACATAAATTGCCCCATGAAGTGTCACAAAATGTTCATACTTGTACGATTTTGACATTGGAGAATTTATTTTATTTTGATATTTGTGTAAGGAAACTTTTTTTCATTTCTTTGTGTTCAATTCATTTGTTCATTTAAAAGCTAATTTAATATTTGTCTAACTCATGTTAAAAGAAAATGTTTTAGTATTGTGAGCAAATGAAACTTTGCTAGTCAAACTAGTCAAAAAATGTATCAAATGCTTAAAATAGCAAAAGATTAAGCTTAAAATTTATACATTATATTCAAACATAACTTTTAACTTGATTCTTACTACATTTCTGTATTTAAACATTGCTTGCATAAATTTAATTACAAAGAATCATCGTTCGAGGTTTGTAGTTAAATATGACTCTATTCTGAAATATTATGACGTAAAGTCGAATTTAAATAAGTATCAAATTTTTAAATCCACGTATTCTTTCCTTTAGCAGATGTACGTGAACAGAAATTTTCTGTTCATGTTTGACATTGTTTTTGGCTTTAAACTTTTTCTTTTTTCTGAGGGACGTGTTCGAACTATACTGTCAATAGTTTTTGACTGCTTTTCCCTACTTATTTTTGTGATGTTTGCTTAAGAAATGTCAACTAAGTTTTCTAAACTAAACTGATTGCTTTATGGGCAGGAAATCGCACCTTTTCTCAATGAATTATTATGGGAATGAAAAGTTGTTATTGGTATTATATTATGTCATAACGGAAGGATATCATTTTACCATAATTATTTTGTGAAAAGACAACATGCAAGGATGTTTGAAGGTATAGTTGACAAATGTGCTCATTAGAGATTAACGTTACATTTATTTTCATTTTAACATCTTCACTAAAACATTAATTTGAATTTTTCTGACACAAAGCTTCATTAAGGATTTCTGCAGCAAAGGCATTGGTTGCCACTCACACCGCAAATTTTGTGAACGCCATCACAGCAATAATAGCCAGCACACTGAAACAACAATTTAAATGTTAGTAAAACTGAAATTAAAACGTTCAAAATATTTAATTATTAGTTTTTGAACACTTACGGCTCCGCTACAAGTTGTGCACTGTGCGTTTTGAACGTTCAGACTAGCTGGCACTGCAGGGCCGCTCTGGGCAGAGCTGTTTTCCACAAGAAGAGCAACAGCAATGAGAAGACTGAAAAGGATGATTTTAGATGAGTTGTTCATGATGATATTTGGCTTGGCTTGATGAACTTTGTGATTAGAAATGATGCGTTTGAACAATGACTGGGATTTGACGCGGAGAAAGCCCAGTCATCTCAATTTATACCTCCCAGCTTGTATAATTCAAAATGTTTTAAAAGCAACAATTGGATTTACAGTCGTCTAGATTGCATGGAGCATTATTTTCACAGATGAAAAACGCATTTACAATTTTCTGGAAAATCTTTTAAGACGAAAATTACGCACGCGGGGTTTAACTGTCTAGCTAGAATTGGGATTTTATTATAGATTTTGTAATTTTTTCTGTCCCACTTCTGATCGCGTCAGGTATACGTCTCTTGTCAGTTAGGATGCAAAATTGTAGACAAATCGTATACCCCTGGTTTACATTCTCATTGAGTGCTGACAACTGGTTTAGAAATGATGATGATGATGATGATCAAAACTAAAGGTTTTTTGTTGGGGTTTGGTAATCGAAGCACAATGCATGCATGGGGAAAATGGGTGCAAAGTGAAACAACTATACGAATATTGACTTGGGTTGCATGATGTGAGGATAAAACAATGAGCTGAGTATGGCTGCTTTCATTGACGTTCAATCAAATCATTTTTATGTAATTTATTTGATCTTTGAATTAGTACCGACAAAGTACTGACGCAAATTCAAATCCAAGGAAATGGTAGACTATAAAAATAAAAGAATATTTCTGAGTAGACGCAATTTTAAATGTTGGGTTTCAAAGACATTTGGCGTCGTTGCAAAACATTGCCATTTCTTGATTTCATATTAAAGTCAATATTGTTTAAAAAACTTCCGAAAGCATCACCGAAAGGTTTTTCAAAGTAAGGTGGTGCATCAACAAAATGACAAAGGAAAACAAGAGACTTTATTTCGTATAAAAGCCGGAGAATCGCAATGTTTCAGTATCAAATTGAATTTATCCTTGAAGTAATACATCGTATCATACAGGACCAAAGAAACTAAACTCCGGCTGAAGTCAAACTGAATTATATTATAATCATGGGTAGTTCTTCCAAAACCATCCTCTATGGTTTCCTCATCGCTGCTGTTCTTCTCGGTGGATAGTACCTCAGCTCAAAGAGGCCCTTCAGTCCTGCCAGCCGCAACAGGAACACTCGAAACCATGCGCTCTGCACAACTTGCACTGAAGCTGTAAGTAGTTTAAACTTGAAAAATAGTTTAATACTAAACTCAAAAGTTAATACAAACAAACAAATTGCAAATCTTTTTTATCTGTTTTAGTGTTCCGGCTACTTTTGCTGCGATGGGACTCACAGAATTTGTGGAGTGAGTGGCAATCAATGTTTGTGTTTTAGGAATCCATAGGGCGGTGCTGAAAAGATTTAAGATAATCTGAAAATGCTTCTCAATTTTTGAAATTCTTGATTGGGTTTACTACGGAATAAAAACATGAAATATTTGATTGAATGAAAACCCTTACCGCTACATAATTTTGCATGTGTGCGAATTTATGCTCGAATGTATCACATGTATATGTGTACAAAATTTATTCAACCCTTGAAAAAATTCAACTCATATTTCAACGTTTCACATGATATGACGATTAAACCATTCCAGATGCACATTAATTTTCAATGCACTATATTTTTTGATATCACAACGTTTTATTTAGAAATATCTCGTTGCCCCTTTTACATAGCATTACCAATTTATTCTTTTGGTGGCAAAACATTTTCTTGGAATCCACCCTTAGTGTTTCCCGTGGGGTAGTATCTCGCAACAGTTACAAAATTCTTACAATCCTCGAACTCATAATGTGCAAACCCCACATACTCCGTATTCTTCCACACTGTCTGTGTGAAGCGGCTTACTTTACCATAAACCTTGAAATTCTCCTCAGTAATTCCCTCTGGGAAGGGGTAGTCCTTGACTTCATTATACCATTTGTTCGCAATCTGATAGCCATTATCAGCGGGTTTGAACGCGACATAAGTTCCACTTTCCAAAATTTCTCCAGTTCTCTTCCCCTTGTAGATACGATTCGGATGGTTGGAATTCGATTTTTTAAATTTGCAATCCATCATGACCAGGTCGCTGGTATAAGCTTTAGCAGCCTCTTCTAAATCCTTGAGGGGTTTGAGTGGTTCCACACCATGAAGGGCTCTCCATTGATTCGTCGATCTAAGAGGGCGTCCGGTTACGCTTTTAAAACCACTAATTCTCTCATCGTCCACGGCTTTTAATGCCTGGGGTCCATGTCTTTTTTGTAAAGTCTTCATCAAGCACTTGGAAAAGCCTCGGAATGGGTAGTTTTTCTGGCCATCGTCCTTCAACGGATCGTTTTTAGCAGCCTTCTTGAACTCAGAAGTGGCGCTTGCCAAGAGGGGACTGCATTCTTCGTAGTCTGAGGGCAGCTTGTCCATTTGTACGCTCAGATTTTTTATGAAGTAGTCTCTCTCCGTGCCCTCGGCTTCTCCAAAGCATCTTTGCGAATTTGGGATCATTGCGTTCCACACTTTTGGTATGCGGAATTATCCGTTTTGGGAATGCTTGAGGTATTCATACCAACAAACGGATTCGTAGGCGTCAACAACCATTTTCCTAGAAATAGACGGATTTCAAAAAAATTTTTAAAATGTTCTTTAGTATTATAAATTATTCAAAACTTACATTCCCAAATCGGTGGATTTATCAACTGCAGCAGTTGCAGCGAAGCAACCAAAAACCATGATGGCGGAAAGCCTCATGTTGAAATATTGTAATTTTTTGCTGTTAAACGAAGAAAACAATGTAGAGTAGGTGTTGAAGATTTTCTTCACTTGTCTGACAACTTACGAGATGAATTGGCAACTGATAATTTTGATGGAATCCACACCTTCTTTTTATACTAATTCCAGATCATTTCATTGTCTTCCGGGAATAGTTGAAATTTGTGGTACTTTGCAATGCAAGCAATGAAAATCTAAAATATTAGTACTACTTCCACTATACTCTTTGATGGATGATACCACCGGCATGGACGATGAGATATAAAATGCAACAAAAATTTTAATTTTTAATGTTTTTCCAACTAACATTTGATTTCCTGGTGTTCTCAAATACCAACCTACCTCCATAATTTATAGCAAACCAGTTCATGGGAACATTATGGAAACTGCAATTAGGTAGTTTTGAGTACCAAGCGTGGATTCATTTGTTTTGTCTAGAACTTGAAAATGCATTTTTATGGGTAAATGTAAGAAACATCTTTCGTGCAAATAATGAACCAAAGCCGTTGGTGCAGGAAACCAACACGACTCAAGCATTCAATTGTTCATTCTCCCATTTTCGACCCCATACACCATAACGGTACATAATTTTTATTTGTAGACTGATAGTATCGTAAAAATTATAGATAATACAGATTCAGCTTACTTGAAGACGTCTCATACCCTGAACTTCTGAGCAGGTGCATCTGATATCGCAATAAAATGGTATATTCAATAAAAATAGGTCATGTAATGCGTAGCTTCCTTGAGTTAGTAATTTATTAACACTATCTTTCAATTAGCATTATAGCCATGTGAATTTCCTTTTTGCATCACACATGCATTCATTGCTCAAGAAATATACTTGGTTCTCACAGGTACATTTCCAATCTTGTTTGCATATAAATCCAAATGTGAAGGGCTGCAGACGTAGTTTGCCGGCTCGTAAAATTATGCAAGGAGGCTGAGCCCAGACTACAGATGTCTGAATGAATGCCTCGTTTATTATAGCAAACCTGCAACTGCTTGAGTCTTGTAGGTAGATACAATTCACAGTATGCGTTCATTTATTGTACCCAAATGAACACAGCTTCTTCGAGCAGTTTGGTTTTAGATGATGATGATTGTGCAAAACATTCACATGTGCACATTTGAGTATACTCCTTGTGTCTCATTGCCAATCAAACTGTTTGCGTCTGAAATTGTAGACTGAAAGAGTATTGAGCATTGATGACGTCAATAATGTTTCCGGGTATCAACTGAAAGATACTAAATAAAAAAATTCTTTAGTAATAATTTTTTAGGGCGACGAAATCGGGATTAAACTGATTATTTGGTAGTGACATTTTTATTTTTTGCCACTTGCCTCAAAAGCAAAAGTTCCAAAAATGCTGATTTGAGATACCCACTTGGGAACGCCATGAATGTCATTAAAATTAAAAACCAAAGAAGGATCATGTTTCGAATCTCAAACTCAATTTGCCATTAATAAATGAATCCAGCTCGAAACGAGCGAACCAAATATTCTCAAAAAGAAGAGCATAGACTCTTCTTCCCTCAAATCAATCTCTTTCGTTTCCTCATCCCCGTGGCCTTTCTTGATGTTGTAGACAACTGCTCAGCACAATGAATTTCTTGCTATCCTGATGTAGGCCAACTGAAACAATGCAATTCGTTTGTTTTGAAACTGTAAGAATACAAAAACTTTGGAAATATATAAAACAAAAGCGCAATAAATTATAATATAATAAGCCGACAAAACTTTGACATTTCAGTGGATCAGCTACTTCTGCTGCAATGGGGCTTACAAGATTTGTGGCAATAAGGAAAACCAATGTTTTTGCTTTAGATATCCTTTGCCTACTTCCAACGCTTCTGCAAACGTGTTCTGCAACGGTTATATATTGATTACAACAGTTTTGTCAGTTATAATGTAACTAACTTTGAAATATTGTTTTAGACATAACTCACATGATTTTAAGATAGATTTTGCATAATGTTTTATTTGTCGTGAATCAACTGGCAAGATCAGTAAATAGGCAGCCACCGGTGTGGATGACCAAACAAACAAACTGGTTGCTGCAAGCTGCAATTTAGATAAACATAAAGCGCGTGTATGCATGTATATAAAAATTGTCTGATGATGATAGCATCGAATGGAGGTTGTCAAATAGGTGCGTTTGATTCTTAATTGAATGCACTTTTGAGTCGTGACGAATTCATGGGATTCTAAGCTGTAAATAGCTATAAACTGTTTCGCAGTAGCTTCTTAACCTATGGAGTTCATAGCTCTAAAACTGATTCATTTTTTTCAAAAAGTTTTCGAATTTCTCATTGGAACTTTGAGAAATAAGGAACAAAGCAGGTTACCAGTTTCTGGTTACTTGTTAATGTAGGGATATTAATAGTCTAGAAAGGGAAAATTTAGAGGAAATTTGCCATCTTCAGGAAATATATCCGAAAAATGGTAAATGGCCCGTAACGATGGGGAGCGCGGAGTGGAACGGTTCGTTCCAGGCGTCGGACGGCAGTGAAGAAGCAAAAGCTGGACTTTGGAACGATAAATGTCTTCCATATGAAAAATTTAAAGGTTTCCCCGGGAACCAAGTCCGGATCTTTCTTCCTTGCTTGATACCAGTGGCGGAGCTAGTGACATGGAGGCCGGGGGGCAAGAAATGTCATGGAGGCCCCTGGCCCTAACAAAATTGCCCATATGAAGAACAGAGCTTGAAAAGTTCCTTATCCTAACTTTTTGGAAATTAGATAGATGGTTGTAGTAATACCGCTACCTTCTCTATCTAGAAAGTTAAAAAATTCTACCTTCACTAATTTCACTGGCTAAACATCCTTGACTAATTGGCGTTTTCCCCGTAATGCTTGTAGTTCTGGTCCATTTTGAAGTAAAATGCGCCTAATTTTTACAATTTACATTCGGGTTTTTATTAAAAATAAACGTCACAACAAACAGAAGGAAAACGCTAACTTCTACTTTTTATCAAGTAGCTTTAAAAGCTCTAGTGACAAATAAATTGCAAAAATTCATAAGGTTTCGTGAAAAAAACGTTTTCTCACCTTTATTTTCCTATAAACAACAAGAGCTGTACAATATAGCTTTAAAGTTATAGAACTACAAGTATTATGTTAGCAGTTAAATTGATTTACGTCGCATTTTATTTTTTGCCAATACTTTAGCTATTTCTTTAAAATCAGTGTTTGAACTCGTCTACAGTCAATCGTTTAAACTGTCAAAACCTTTCACTGTGGAAACCGTTCTTTGTGCGTTTTCATTTTGAAATCGATCGGTCTGTTGTAGTTTTTGAAACAGGTATCGTCATAAAACACAGCTTATTACCAAATTTTGAGCAATTCACGTGAGTGATTTCTAATAAACAAGGAAAGCGTAACTAAAACGATAGAGCAAAAAGTAGAAAATGCATTCATGCAGGTACAGATTTCCCGTTAACAATTTTCACGAAGAAATTATTCTAACAACAAGTATATTGGATGTGTATATCTATAAGCCTGTAAAACCGTGCCTGTAATATGCATTTCTTGTCCTGCGAACTCATGCAAAAATTCAATTTTGTGATTTGAGTAAAAAATCTTATCGCTCCCACCCTCGAGGCCTTGGGGCCTCGAGGCCAGGGGCTACGCCCCCTGCCCCCTTACTATCTCCGCCACTGCTTGATACCCTACCTTGTATTAATCATTTAATTACTGAACGTTTCCGTATTTGGTATAACTAACTAACGTTTAAGATAAGTACATTTAAATACTTTTCTTGTTTTAATAAACCACAGCCGAAGAACGACAATTAAATACCTTGCGAAAGTAACTAAAGTACAGCCGACCAACCGATATTTAACTAATTTGCTTAATTAACTAAACGTGGTTACGAAAAGGGCATTTAAAGATCTTGCATAATTAACTAAATTACAAAAATAGAAAAGGACAGCATAGCATAATATTTTTCAGATTTAACTTAACTACATCCAACAAAAGCACATCTAAGCTGCAGCCAATAAAAGGACATTTAGAACCTTGTCGATTTAACTAAATTACCGCTATGAAAATTACATTTACATAAATTAAAAGTTTAATATTTAACTGAATTACCGCCAACAAAAGGACATTTAAATACTTTTCATATTTAACTGAATTACCACCAACAAACGGACATTTAAATTCTTTTCATATTTACTTAATTACCGCCAACAAAAGGACATCAAAATACTTTTCATATTTCACTAAGCTGCAGCCAATAAAAGGACAATTAAATACTTTTCATATTTAAATAAAATGCACCCAATAAAAAGACATTTAAAACTTCGTTTTTTAACTAAACAACCGCCAAGAATAGGACATTTAAATGCTTTTCGTATTTAACTAAATTACCGCCAAGAAATGGACAATTGAATACTTTTCATATTTAACTAAGCTGCAGCCAATAACAGGACATTTAAAACTTTGCCTACTTAACTAAATTACCGCCAAAAAAAGAACATTTAAATACTTTTTGTATTTAACTAAATTACTGCCAAGCAAAGGACATTGAAATACTTTTTATACTTAACTACATAGCTGCCATGAAAAAGACATTTTACTACTTTTTATATGTAACTAAATTA
>LJIJ01003504.1:0-18763 GCA_001718145.1 Orchesella cincta | reverse complement strand
AAAAGTGCAACCATTGGAGTCAAACTTAAGAGATCAGCACCATTTGCTACTAATGATTCGATAATCTTTAGATGTATGTTTGGTGCAAAAAAAAAGGGGAGTTAGTCCATTTTTATCTTTGAGTTAATTAGCTCTAGACGACGGCTAGTAAGGTATTCGATAATTAGTATCTTTTCTTCATTTGGGAATGTTGTAAGTCATCAGTGGGAATTTACGCAAGTGTGAATTAAATCATTCACGTATTTTGAGCAAGGGTTTCAGAAAATGAATGTTTGTCTACCAGGTATTTGACTACAGCGAGCTCCCTGTGGCCAACGCAACATGCAGCAATGATTTTGCTTCAAAATCCCAAACTTGGTTGATACTGATGGATCTTCCCACAATTTCAAACAAATCCTGACGATTTTAAAATCAGCATATTTTAGACAATCAATAAGCATTCCAGTGTGGCATCCTTATGGTTTTCGATAATTGTTTCTCTTTTAAATTTCTATTTTTTCATGACAATGCATGCTCCCGCGCGTTCTCTAAAGTTACTCTCATTTCAGTAGTTAAATCCCAATTTTCAGGTCCATCTGATTTTGACATTAGATGGGAAACCTTACAAAACTGCGATTTAGTAGCGAAACGACGAAACATGACAAAAGTATAATGATGCTGCGTCTCACACCACAGTAATATTTGTCTTTAGTAAGCACTTCCGCTGATATGTTTTCCTGAATTAAATATGCAACAAACAATATCATAATATTCATTACTACTGTCAAAATAAATAAATACGAAAACTTTGCTTTATAGTAGTTTTGCAAAAATATATTTTATAGTTTTACCTTATTACGCTGGTCAACCGTCGTCATTCCAGATTTTTTTCAGGGTAGGTTTACGTACAACAAACTTGAATTGCTTGGTATCCAATTTTTCAGTGTAGTACTGCCTGAGGCTTGGAAGAGATTTACAATTGAAATAAGCAACATGAATCACGCAACCCAGCAGCATGTGAACGTTTCCCTCTTGCTTTGTCATTGGTTGGAAAAAGTAGTTCTCGTTTGTATGGTCATATTTACAGTCCAAATTATTGGCAAACCTCAAAAACTTTTCAAGATCCACAGCTCCATGTGTTACAATAAAATCTTCAAGGAATCTGGCGCAACGTTTCAGCCGACCAAAATATGGGATACATCAGCAAAGACGAACAAGAAGGTCTTGAGTTCGGGTATTTAGAAACCATGAGCCTGATGAACAAAGTGATCTGTGCACATGCCTGCGAGACATCACTTGCATTAATCAAAACCTTTCCATCTGCAATATTGCCCACCCTTCTCATAGAATCTCCGAATGGGTGTTTCCCGTTCGTAACAACGTAATAGTAAAGACAACCGAGGGCAAACACGTCCGATGAAAAGGTCTAATCATGAAAATACTATTAGCTGTAACAATATGATGTATAAATGTTAACATCAAAAACTTTCTAATTTGATACTGACTTACAAATTTTGGTGCTTTCTCCCCAGCATCGACTTGAGCAAGTATCTTAGGAGCAACCCAGCCTTGAGTGCCAGACGCGGTGTTTGCAACTGAGGTTCCCTCCATCCAAAATTTGTCGCGGCTTAACCCGAAATCTGCAATTTTGACCTTGGTTGGTGAGGCAGTCAATAAAATATTCTCAGGTTTAAGGTCTCTGTGCACAATATTCTGGCAGGTGCGTGAGCCACTCCAACCCGAATGTAATTTGTTTGATAACGGTTAAAGTGAGATTTTAATTTCCTTTAATTCCATGGGCTTTTCAGTGACCCATTGCTTCAATGTCATATCACATAATTGCAGTACAATTAGAATATAATGTTGTTCGATTTTAGTAAAGAAATACCGCGCAATGTTCTCATGCTGGTCACAGATCCTCAGAATTCTAATTTCCTTGTCAATTAGCTTTTTAGTTGATTCCAAAATAACAGGCAGCCTCTTAGCAGCAACGTCGCGGTTTCCGAGTTTGCCTTTGTACACTGTGGTACGTAACTCCCTTCCCCCAGTATATCCTTGTCATCATAGCTAATCGAATCTTCGTTCCATTCATTAAATTGTTTTTTATTGGCCTCTGTCGTTAATATTTTAACTGTTCCAGTCTGCTTAGTTTGTCGGAGTCCCTCAAGCAAGTTTCTGAACCCATTTGTTCTGTTAACAAAATATCAAACAGCTTGGATGCCTTTGCTATTGTATTATTTGGAAGTGCATTCTAAACGTTTTTTAATTTAAAATTAAAAGCATTAACACTTAAACCATCAGTAATTCATTATTTCTTGAAAGTACATACCAGTACGCCTACGTCATCTTCACTTAACGTTCCATCACCTATCAGTTTATCCAACAACGAAGTATTACATAGTGTTGTTTTAATAAGTCTATCTTTGTTAGTAAGAATAATGTCTCGTTGGAATGGCTCCATAATTTAAAGATTTTCCTTGTGATAACTGTTTCACTACTACAATTTCAGGTGAAATACCTTTAGCTTTAATTCTACAAAAAGCAGTTGTCAGTTTAATCAGGACAAATAAATTTCTTCTTTATTCACATTAATATTTTAAGAACTGTAAAATAAGCAACGCTTATACATTGCATATCGAACTAAATTTGTAATTACGTGCGTAAGGGCTAAATGCAAAAATAAATCAATTCTGTCGGTATTTATGACCACTATCTGATATCGTTCATCCGTGTTTGTGTTTGCTATAAAGAACAAGCTGAAAGTACCTGGACTGTAGATAAACGGCTATGTATTTAAAACTATTGACCATTTGCATATGCGTCTCCATAAAAATTTGTTTGTATATTTAGTTGGTAGTATACTTTATATTCAGGAGCATGCTCAAGGTGTAGTCCTTAACCTTATCTAATATTATACAATATTTAGAAACTCTGATGTGCTATTTTTGGTGGCTCCAGTAACACTAGATCTAGATAATTTTAGATTATAAAATTCGTAAAAAATGATTTGCACAACTCAAATTAGGATTTATATCAATCCACAAAAATTCAAAATTTGGTTTAAGCTTAACTGTTGCGTTTACCACAATTACAATTCTTGGTATTCTGTGTATGTAATTTATTAAAGGTAAATATAATATTTAAAACCGAAGAAAACGCCCGTCTATGCAAATTAACTCCGGTATACTAGAATCAGCGCAGTAACTTTCTGACATTTCCTTATGTGGACTATGTGTTTGGATTTCAGCCTTTATCTTGGTCAGATTGGATAAAATAAAGAGAATTATCAAAGATAAGCAACTGTGCTGTGCAGTGAAGATAAATGGGAATGCAAGCGTTCAAAGGACGTTGAACTGTTTTTGCTAATATGTTAAAACGTTTTTCAGCATTTACTATTACATTCTTTGAACTTTTTGTTAATGTTTAATAGGATAGAATTGGTGAGGACTGGAGTTGGAACGTGATGCGCAAACTAAAGTATATGGAGTCTCATGATTCATTTTACATGTTGAATGTAAATTTTAGATGAAGAAGATGGTTTATAAATTTCTCCCTCATGTTCCGAATATAAATTGAGTTGAAGAGCTTTCTCTATAGATTTGTGTACAAATCTAATATTGCAAATGTTGAGAATGAAAGGTTTCAATACACCTGATCCGAAACTTTAAAAAACTAGGAATTCGTATATGCACAATCAAGTTTTGTTAAGATGCAGCATAGAGTTAATTGAGCAATGAAATACAATTTCTTTAAAATTGAGATCTGCTTCATTTAACTATTATGGATACTTGGCTGAAAAATATTAAATAAATACATTGCAGTGTCACAAATTAAAATAAAGTCAAGTTTTTACTTACAAAGCGTATTTTTTTTAGAAATCACAATCAAATTCTCTGTAATTCACAACGAGTATTCGATTGAGCTCTACGCTGTATTTATGCTTCAGCTTAACATAAAGTTACACATAAAATGAAAAAAACAAAAATTGTAAGGAAATGTAACATACTGTCGACAGTGTATAAAGCATCGCACAAATAAATTTTTTTTTGCATAAGGAATTCGGAGAGTAAACCGGTTTGCTAAAGTTAATAACAGGACCATTTTTGGCCGTTCATGCCGATGTAATGCGAGTTCGTTTGTAAAAAACAAGTCACAAACTAGATAAGGCATTGGAATTTTGATTTTCCAAAGCCATGTCAATTGTAAGTGCATGCTGAAAGTATATTTTTGTATAGTCGGCATTTAATAAGTTGCGGAAGGTGCAATAAAAACTTATGTAACAAATTTCATTTGTAAGCTTTTGGCAGTCCGGTATCTGTGGGTTCATACGGTTATTCATTGCCGTAGTGGCTACTTTTTACATGGGCAAGATGCGAAAATAGCCGTGGTGTCTATTTATTTACTTAGGCTGCTCTTTTCTAAATGTGTAAGAATTACTGAAAACTGAACTCACCTTGATGTGGTTTAGTTGCAGACATAGTATTTTGGCTGGTATATGGGATAGTTTTTTACTGAATAAAACTTAATTTAGTGTACAAATTCTTTTGGTTTCCGTTTTTCAATATTTAATGCTACGCACAGCCCGTTTTGAACGAAAAATTGTGATTTATTGAATCAGCTACAGTATTATCGGTCATCAACCTGAGCAAACGAATATATTGGTTGCTCAAACCCTTCACTTTATTTTGTAAACATACATAAAATTACAAATAGGATGTACAATGGAATTGACAATATGAAGCATACAACTTCAGGTATAAGTATAATGATCACATAAGTATCCTTAGATAAAGTTACTGAAAATTTTTTCCTACCAATTTGTAATTTTTGAAAGCACGAATGACTTATCTCATAAAACATACAATAATAATTTATAACACAGTTTTACGGCAAAGTTTCGTATTTATAATTAAAATGTATATAAACATGGTTGAACAATTTAAACAATGCAAATTGCGTTACTATTTCCTGCGTTTGCATTTTCTAAGCATCTACACACATTTCCTACGCAATGGCTTGGTCCTAAGCTGGCAGTGCATTGTTCTTGTATTTCACATATTTCTCCTACTTTTCGAGCAGTTGGGTAGCATGTATGTTTTTGTGAATGGTTAACCGCATTGCTTGAGCAATTGCAAATTTTATTTTCCAATGCTGATAAGTTAGAAGGTTGGATACAGTGCTGTATTGCCCTGGGAAGCCCCCTTGCTGAATTGCTGAGACTCAATGCATTCTTGTCCAAGCACATTTATAATTGGAAGACACTTATTCATTTGGTGGTTAGTTATGTATCCCTCAGAGCATGCGCACACCCCAGAAAATGTACACTCCGTTGACAATTTACTACTACCTACGCATTGGAACGAGAATTGGCAAGGTTGGCCAATTCGGATCCATCCGTCGTTTTCTAAAACGCATGTTGTGTTGGCAGGGGAGGGCTTTGCACCAGTGGAGCAATCACAAATGTTCTGAGCGCACTCACTCAGTTCACCGAGATTGGATGTGCATTGTATATTCACCACGCAGTCATCATACAGTTTTTCGGCCTTCAAGTAGCAAATATGTTGACAAGGCTCATTTGTTGCTTCAGGGACGCATTCACATGTAAATTTACTTAGTGAACTAGTCAAGCAATCACTGTGTCGTCCAGGCAGACCTTGTTGACATTGCGGACGTTCCTCACACAACCCCCCGATTTCGTTAATGATTATTTAGCAATTATCTACAAGGTGACTTGGTATATAACCAGACCGGCACATGCAAATGTTGCTCCGGCATTCTGAAGATACACCGGCCTCTCCCACACTCTCAGAAGAGTCACTACAAGGATATCCAATTGGACTTGTTCCAAATTTTTGAGCGTTGCATCTTACAAATAGAAGTAGACAGTACGTAACAATGAAAAAAACTAAATTGGTTGTAATGTGAAATCTTAGAACATACTTCATTATAAGTAGTTGTGAGCTAATCGGATTTAAAAGAGAGAGTGTATCAAACAGTGTACCAACTCGATACTAATAGCAGTCCTGAAAAGAAACTCTAAGCAGTTATTTTTCGGTCTTTACTTTAAGCATCAAAATCGCAGTGCAATGAAAAGATTCCGTACATATGATGCTATGTATGCAATGGACAAACACGACCTAGTTTCGTTTTTCAAAAAAAACTGTTTACACATTCATTTGCTAACAACAAACAGGTTGAGTCTGAGCCATTTGAGCAAGATACGAAAAGTTAAAATACTACAAAATTTTAAAGGGACTTCTTTGGGTGATTACGAAAAGCACAAAAAATGTTTTTATCTTGTTAAGGCATTAAATATGCGATTTTGTAAGCAATGAAACGTATTCCAGCTATTCAGTCAGCTTAAACAGAACTCAACTGTCTACACTGATAACTAGGCAAATATTGATATGGTTGATGTTCCGCGAATAAAAACGGAGACCTAGTATAGTAAGCAAGAACAAATTGTCCTCCCCATTTTACCCTCTTTATGATATTTTCTCAGACTTCCAAGGATCTATTTTGTAAGAGTTATTGCGCAGATCACACTTTTATACTTGTTACATTGCTACAATCCTTATGTTTTGGGAGATTTCCCGTAATTAAATTTGACTGACATTACATCGCGTTTATATTATGATTTGTAAGTTGTATGTTATTAAAAAGAATTAATTAATAAAACATTCCACGAAATTTACTTTAGAGTTGAAAAATGTATTATTGATGAGCTAAAGTGACCGCGAGGATGCAATTTGGAATGATTTTCGGGTGCATTTTCATTTATTTTTGGGTGCCAAAAAGATGCAACGTTGAAACCGGCATAATTTTTATATGCATAAAATGCTAATTTTTAGATAAGGGTTACTTAAAAGTTTGTTATGAACCACATTTAAAAAGCATTTTCTAAATTGCCAATATCGTGCTTCCGACTCTCAGTCTCACCTGGTTTGAATCATTAAATTGGATACAATTCGATATTGTCATATGTAGTTGCATAAATAAAATACAGACTGTAGCTGCAGTGAGACGCCTAAATTTATGGTCGGCATCCTTTCTTGCTTGCGACCTAATTGAAGAGTCCGATTTCTTTGTACTCTCATAAGGGGTCTGAGCACTAAGTATACTAACAAATATATAACTAATATATATATAGCAAGTATATCAACGTAGTCCGTATTCTGAGCCGAGCGTCTTCGATTCCCCATGCTTAAATATTGAAAATCCATGGAGTTTACAGCCATAAAACAAGTTAAAATATGAATTTATGAATTCCTGGTTGTAAACCTGGTGTTCAACCATTCTAGCACAGCTTTATTTTATCACTGATATGCACGTTTGAAAGTTGGCTATCATACGATTTTGGGAGGTTTTCGAAGAAAAGTTTTGCGTTTTGTTATGGGCAAAAAACTGACCGGGAGTGGCGAGGTTACTCACAAAGATGCAAGTTGGCAATTTTTGGATGCATTTTGGGTGGCAAATTATTTGGGTTGAAAAATTAAATTAATATATTTGAAATGTCAAGAAATTTTACCTTTGCCAAACGCCAGTGATGCATACCTTTATTTTGAGGATGCAAAAAGTCAAAGGATGCAAGTTGGTCACTCTATGATGACCTTCTTTCTTTTATAATTACGTATACATTTTTATTGTAAGCGTTAGTCTTATATTCACAAATTAGTCAATTAAATTTTGCTTTTTAAATTGGATTTGTGTTGCCAATTCATGCCTATTCACTTTTTAAAATGTACTTAGGTCGTACATCCTTGAGCTCCAATATTCACATCAACCTACTTGCTACTCGCACTCTAAAGTTACATACATGCTTCGCTGATCTGATGAACCGCTTAAATTAATAAGAGTCCCGTCCAGATTCCCTGGTCGCCCCTGATGACGAAGAAGAATCTCATGAGGATATCCCTCTCCATATTTGATAGCCCAGACGTTGAAACGTTTGTCAATTCCATACGACTTAGCTGTGACCACTTTCCCATTTGAACCAGATTCCGCATACGACAAATGTGCTCGCCAGGTATTCTCCAACGAACTCGTTTTTAATTCTAAAATAACGAGTGTTGCCCTCCAGAAAATTTTCAATTATCCACCAACTGTTGACTTGTGGTGTACGAGATGTTGTTACGATACGGTTCACGAAATCTCTTTCTCGATATCCAGAGCCGAGGTATACATTGTTTACAATAAGGTTACATTTTGTGTGCCAAACCACGTCCCGTACATTGGAATTAAGGGATGCTTTATAGGTTTCATACTGTCGCCTCCATTCTTCAGCATCCCCATCTGGTCCATCCAAACTTGTAAGTATATCTTTGACCTTGAATGCCAGTTTTAGTTTATTCTCAGGGTTTGTAAATGCTTCTGTCAAATTGGTTACTGCTGTATACTTATGGACATTCCAGCGAAGTTGTCCAGTAAACGAGATGAGTGCATCGGTATTGTTTGGATTGTTTGAATAAGCTACTCTAAGAATTTGTGGAAGCATTTCAGTAAAAACATATCCTGCAAAAGTTAGTTTTGGGGAACTTCCAAATTCCACTATTGCTTTTGTCAATTTTGGGTTACTAGAACGAATGTTTGCTCCCCAAATTGTTATAACAGCATTTGCAAATGTGGTGCAATTTGAAAGCAATGCACCCAAATCGTCCATGTTTCTGGCTGGTTCATCTTTCAGTATTTTTAACAAAAGTAAAACATTTGCAGTTGCAAAATGTCCGTTATTACCCATAGTGAGAAATGCTGCTTTGTAGACAATCATTCGCTGATATGCATGTGGAAGCATTTTGGCAAATGAGCTAATATATTCTAGGTATTCTGGACGCGTATGCTTAGATATCAATAGGGTTCCTAAGACTGGAGTCGGTTATTTCTTTGAAGAGAAAGTCAACTGTTAACTTGCCGGAATAAACCGCGGCTTGTAGTTGCGAAACGCATTGCTCTACCGCGTTCCACTATGCAGTGTCATCTCTAATTTTTTGATTTTTTCACTCTTTTCATTCAATTGCATTATAAAACACTGCTGTTGATTTAATAATTCTTGTTTTAATGCTTCCAACTCTTGGTTGTGCTCAGTTTTTAAATCACAAATCAGTTTCTGCAGAATCATTATTCTCTCCAGGAATTGGCCAACTAAATCATTATACTCTCCACCACCATTCTCAATAATGGCATCAATTAAAAGTTGTATTTGTTCTGTAATGTATTTTAATTGTTCCCTCATATTATCAACAAGTGCTTGACATTCCTCAGAAATTTTACGAGAGCTTCTACCAAATCTTCTACTAAATTCATAATTGAAGTTTAAGTCACACTCGTCTTGAGTTGACATTCTGCTGGTCTTAGATAAACTATCAGGGCCCCTAATTATGTCTGCGTCGGCAAGTATTAACCCAATCAATTCTTGCATGACGTCCATATCTATGGTGCATTCCACAAACAATTCTGACATTTTGGTTGACTCTGTATTGTTTTCTCTGGAAAATGTATCACAACCAACATCTTCAAATAATGTTGATTCAGTTCCAAGGGTGCTACCAGATAAACCTAACAATCAAACAAGTTATGTAGTACATGTAAATGGTTTTAATTAATTGTAATGCAATAGTTTTATTCAACAAACAATTTAATAAAACAATGAAAACGCTGCTATCTTTTCTAATAATTTTACATGAATCAGGTTAAATTTACATCCAAATTGTATTTGAAAAACTTTCACTTTAATGTTATCTAAATAAGTATTAATTGAATCTCATTTGTATCCCATCTTGCGTTATTTCTTTTATTGATGTTTGTTACTCTAATACAATGAATAAAACAGCCTGTGCCGAATGAAAAACGCTGGTTTTGATTCACACTTTCGAAATGCTTTTCATGAAGCTGTAATCTAAAAATTTGAATGTGTGCTTAAATTTACGTATTTCACAAATTATACCTTTAATGTGATGGCGTCTAAAGTTTAATGAACACTCTATCAATGAAATGACAATGAATTTACAGCAGTTAAATACTTACCATAGCTTTTATTTTTCTGCAATACGGTGTCCCCGTGGTATATTTGACTCACAAAAATACCCAGCACAAAATGTATGGTGTAAGTACAAAACCTTGGAGGCATTTTGAAATTGAATTAGCTCCGTATGAAGCTTAAACTTAGTAATGTATACAAATATCCTTGGAACCCATATTTATGCGGCGGTGGTATCTGTGGACGCATTGACTTTACTGAAACGAGGATTAAGCAAAATGTGAAATTAATTTTTATTTGACGGAAACAAACATTCGCAAGGATTAATTTTATAGCCCAGCTTAGCATTTGTTTTCTGGGAACCGAATTAAACGTATCAAACTTGACAAACATGAATATGCTAAACTGCGCATGCATCATTGTCACAAATAACTATTATTCGACAGCCCAAATGTATTTCAGTTGGTACAATGCCAAAAAGGTCAAATTATTTGGTAGAAAGTGCATCACCGTGGCTTGTTTAGTGTAGTAGCTAAGGAAAGAACAAAGATAATATTTTCTGTAAGAATTAAGTAATTGATTGTAGTAACTCATAATATATTGAGTGCAACAATGCACATAACTCGTAGAATAGGAGATTTCAATGTCACCGGCTCTTTTGGGGCTATGGATGTTTAACTGCAGTTATACACTAAGTGTAGGGCTTTCCGGGGTTTAAAATACTTGTTGAAAGACGCAGAATGCACTTAAAAATTTCAAAAGGGCGACCCAAAATAAAGTTATGAGTCGGTTTTTCTAACCCCGGCAGCGTTTTTTGGGCAAAAAAAGTACATATGCGGTTTTCTACAGAATTTTGCTCATCAGGTTTCCCTTAGAAATTTATGTCACAGTTACACACAGGTCTTAGCTTCATAATGCACCTCAGCTTAAGGGAACTATGAGGAGCCGACCCCATATTCAGTGAAAGTGTGTACAATTGTTTAAATTTTCCATAAAGTTGAATTTTTGGCTTAAACTTACCTTAGAAGCCTCTATTTTTGTAGATATGATCTTTGAAAAATATAGTATTAACAGTAAAGGAAGGAAATCACTCAAATTCTTCGTCTTTCACTACCCCTATTTTATCTGAAGCGACTTTCCTCATATTCCAGCTTCGATAGGGTCGGCCTCACTCATAGGTTTCCCTAGCTGAGGGTGTCGTTATGAAGGCGACGGACTATGTGTAATGTGGCATAAAATTCTAAGGGGAACCTATGACAGAAATTCTTAGAAAACGAAATGTACTTTTTTGGCCAAAAACGTGTGGTCCGGGGTAGGAAACGAGCCATAATTTTATTTGGGTGCAACTTTTTGAAATTTTTAAGTGCTTGCTGTCTTTCCTAAGCAATATTTACCCAGAAAACTACACTTAGTGTATAACTGATGCTTTAAAACTCGCATAGCCCAAAAGAGCGCTGTGACATGTAATGTCCTATTTACCGAGTATGTGCACAGGGGAGTAAATATTTTATCACCACATAAACATTGTTTTGTAATAACGATTTTGTGTCAATAACACAATAATAACAATAATGTAACAAACAAATTTTACCCACATTTACAGTTGGTTATAAAATGATGCCTGATAACGTAAATTGTAAAGGATTTTCTAATGTCGTAAATGTATCTGTTTACCCTAAATTTTGTATTTTACAAATCCATTGTAAATAATAAACATGCATACATGATTCACAGCCATAAACTTAAAGTTTTGCAAATGCAGACTTTTATTCCAATCATTCTCATTTTTTGTTCGTTCCCATTTAGCAATATAAATGATGTAAAATTGCAATGTTTGGCAAACTGAAATCGGCCCTAAAACTGTGATAATCAATACTGAGAAAAGAGCTTAAGAATTAACAATTGTGTTTGATATATTTACAATCTGTCATTTGTATCTTTTTCATAATTGGAACACTTTTCTAATTTATTCAAGTGTGTTTTTAAATTATAAGCTCAAGGTTTCATAATGTAAACAGTTCAGTTTTCCAGTGAAAAACATTGGACCACATAAAAAATTACACATGGCATAAGCCTGGCCACAAGAATCATGATACAGAAATGAAACTAACAATTGACAAGATATTAGCAGATTATAACAATCATGTATGAATAAACTCAAAACATGTCCTTGTTGACACATCTTATCAGCTTTCGTGGAATGAGTTTCAAAGGGCAATTTAAATAATTTATGAATCCCTTTCCATTTTAAATGATCACAGTGCGAACTTTTGTAAACATATATAAAGTAGCTTTGAACGGTCCAGTGATTGTGCAGTTAAGAGAAGAAACACACTCTGAAAGAAACGTTTTTGAGAAAAATCGTTTGCTGTTGTTTTCTGTAAAACCTGAAACTAAACATACTGTGAAAAAGGTAAGTAGCTCTTTGGTTTACACTTGGCTTTCATTTGTTTAAATTAAAGGTATAATTTTGCTTGGAATTTTAGCTCGCATACAATATACTAACGTTGGTTATTTAATAAAATCAATATTTGGAAGTAGATCTGTTAGTCAATAATTTTGATATGTTTAGTGGCTATTAATCACTTGCTAGCCCTCATGCTGGGTGCCAATGAACGTTATGTAAGGGGTACGGATTTGTATGATTTTTCACGCTTTCTGTTTGTAAACTAACTGAAAGCTTGAAACTGAAAGCCATTCCCCAATAGGCATAACATTTAAGTTTAATTGAGAAGACTTTGCTGCAGGATATTCAGGCAATATTTGTGCTATTTACGTCACGACTATAAGCATATTGAATGAAAAATGACTAACCTATCATAAATATTTTAGAGATTTTGTTTGAGTGTAAGCATATACAAAATTACTGAGCGACATGACAAACAATTTTTTAAGTGTGTGATGTGAATCTGAAATGGCTTATTCCTCCTTAATTCTTTATGTCATATCACGAACAAACAAATTCTTTTTAAATTTTTTATTTCAATAATACTCATAAATTTATATTATTTCACCAATTTTTACATGTCAAAGATAAATCGTTCAGGAGTTCAACTCAAACTCAGTTAAAATCAAATTTCATCCCAGTTAATAAAATTGTATGGGAAGACGGTTAACGATAATTATTTTACTTTTCCTGCAATCAGTTGTCTGTGACTTGGCTCTTCAATTACGTTTTTGTCTATATGCAATAGTGGGTTGTCGGAGTAAAGGAGATTCAAACATTCTATTGTGTCGTAACTAATATATCCATTGCAACACACAAAAGTCGCACGAATCTCAGGCTAACAAAATAAGTATGCTTGCCAACTTACTCAAGAACGTGAAGTCGCATAATCCTAAAACTTTGTGTAGCCAGTGCGCCCCTAGTTGAAGCTATAACTGTTCCTTCCCAAATTATCGAGACGAAAGCAAATTTCTCCGAAACTATACAAGATAAAAGGCTAAATTCTTTTGTATTTTGTAGCGCGTACTTGAATCCGCCACAAGCATTTCAAATTTGTTTTGCTGCATTAACTCATAGCCGAAAAGGCACGACTCTCCAAAATCCTGATGTGACCGCACGCCCACCTGAACTTTGACCACCGATTTTTCTCCAAGGCGGTGTATAATATTTTCCATTCTGACTAGATGCTACGACTCAATAATACATTAATAGCTTGTTAAAATGTTACATTTAAATCATGTGTCCTGGGCAACTATTACGAATGGGTTGACGGCCAATGTCTATTAATGCGAATCGGCATGTTCTAGAAATACAATTTTCGTAAAGCTGTATGTAGTTTGAGGGCGTAAGAATGCTAGATCCTGTTGTCAGAATGTAAATATTAATCAGCCGCCTTGGAGAAAACGTGGTTCTAAGTTTTCAGTGGGGCCTTGGGTCACCATCTAGGAGTTTGAAGAGTCGTTGCTTTTCGGAATGTGGTTAATGCAAAATCTGATTGTAAAAGCTGTGGGGAATTCCAAAGCACGCGCTACAAAATGCAAAAGGATTTAGCGCTTTTATCTTGTAAGTTTCGGAGAAATTTTGCTTTCGTCCGCGAGATTTTGGATACAGTAATAGCTTCAACTCCCGGGGGCACTTGGGTACAGCAAAGTTTTTAGGATTAGGACTTCACTTCTTGGAGCTAAGTGGGGAGGCATACTTATTTTTGTTAGCCTGAGATTCGTGACTTTTGTGTGTTCAATTGACATATAGTACGACTTGTACATTTTTGTGTCTTTTGCACAGCAAACACAAAATACTCACTTTCTGATTCTCTAAAAATCATTGATTTCTTTGAAATCAAGAAGCAAGGTCGATTTTTGTGCGACAATTTTGAATTAATTGTTTGTTTTTATAAAACAAAGTTTTGGGTGACTCGAATCAATATAAAAACTTAAAAGGCAAAGCCAAACTTAAATAAAATGAGTTTTGGAGTTACTCGGATGAATTGGTTTGAAAACGTTTTATGTATTTATTCGAGCTTCTCGTTATCCGGAGGCTGATCACTTGGAATCGGTATTTTATATGCCAGAACGTCTGAGAAACTGTATGCACATTCATTACATTTATATAAGGAATTTATGTATATATAAGTGACGTTTCATTCAGTATATTTCTTAAAAAACTAATATTCTTGGATAATGGCAACAAATGAATTAGGTAGTGCGAAACCTAATCTCGACAGATATTTTTATAAAACTGATAAAGACACTTTTATGTGAATTGTGAATCCGTAATAAAGTATCTGTTTTCCCAATAATTTAAAGTACCCTTAAGAGCATATAAATTCAAGACAATCGAAATGTACCTTCGATTTGAATCTGTCGACTTTCTGTCTTTACACCAAAAAGTTAAAACATCCTGTAGAAGCCTTTTAATGAGTAGAATAATCGACTTTTCTCAAAATTTAACTTAATAACGCATGAATTTGTTTGCAGCTGACTCATTTTAAACCTCTTCGAGCGGTTTTGCTACCTAACAAACAGACAAAAATAAAATCCTACTACGTACTGGCAAGTTGCCAGCGGGTAAGTTACATAATATATAATTCTTATAAAACCTATTCCAGAGCCAATTAATTAGCGTATCAAAACAGTCATAATGAAATTAATGAATCGAATGAAAATAAATGTGATAAAACCACGTAACAACAAACTTTTCCTTTTACTCGTTTAAGGCTCGTCTATTTCCGAAGTTGAATCAAGTTTAGTGGCTCCAAACATGCAAGCAGGACAATTTCATTCACAAACTAGATCGGCTTCTTCTGAGTTTTTAAGTTTTTCACAAAATGACGTTGACACAAAAAATACAAGTTGTAGCAAGAATATGCCAACACTAAAACGAAATCCAGATTTACGCTATTTGGAACAATGGGACTTGAGCACTTTAATGACTGAAAATGTCGATATACCAAACAGCCAAGCAAACATAAACATTCCGTTGGTAGACTTTGCAATTTCAAAAAGTCTTCATTTTTCCCTCGCAGCTACTTACAGCAGCGGTGAAGAAAAAACAAATGGGTTACTTGGAAATGGATGGTCATTGCAGTTTCCCGATGATTACATTGTACTTGATCAGAAAGAGACGGCATTTCCAACAGAGTTTGAATATTATCTGATGATAAACTCACAAGCCGAAAAACTGAAGCGGAAGAAATCAACCGACCATCTCCAACGCTTTCAAATTGAAGATGATAAAGGCATTCGGATCACCTACAGTCCTACTAATGAGCAGTGGATCATCGACGGCAAGAATGTGATAGCTGTATACGGAAGAGCACCAGAATTGGGCATCGAAGCAGTTCATCGCTCACTTTTTTGGGATTACTGGCGTGGACCTGGAAAAGGGGACCTGAACAGTCTAAAATCGCAAGTTCAAGCATGGTACGTAATTTCGCGTGAAGAGAAGCACAGCCATAAAAGAAAACTCTTTTATGAATATATTACAGAAGAAGGGACTTTGTCAAACGGTATGAATTATACTTCTATGATTCAATTAAAGTCAATCAGGGACACGACTAATAGCACCAGGTTAGATTTACTATACGGCACAAAGCAAAGGGATGAGTTTGTCGTTCAAAGTCCTGTAAATTTTGAAAGTTATCTCCAATTTCCTATTTTTCTCCAGTCTAATAAGTACCTTACTGGTTATGAGTTAGTTACCGATTCATTTGCCCAGAAACTTGAGTTCGTATACACGGTGCGAAATGAGAAAATAAGAAAATTGACAAGCATTACACAGCTTTATACAGCATTGGGGTTAAGTGAGACACTTTTCCAATTTGAGTATCATAATGAACATCACTCTCTGAGTGAGTTTCAAAGAGGCAGTGACAAGTCCGTCAAGTTTTCATACGCACAATTGCAAATCCCACTTTTAAATTTTGGGCCTGAGAAGAATGTAGTCAGTCATTTGACTACCGAGAATGCACAAATTAGCATCAGCTCTGATTTTGCGGTAATGGCATATCACCTGAATACAAACACCGTATATATCAGCGTCATGAACAAGCAACTGACATCAGTAGAAACCAAACTTGAAGCAAGTGATGGAACTGCCAGTGATCCTAGTAAATACATTCAAAGCTTTGCTTTGCTCACGTTTCCGAATTTGATTGCAATATTTGCAGAGACTGAAACTGGCCGCTTTCTGAGTACATTTCACAGGAACATAGATACAAACCAATGGTCAGAAAGTCAGCAAAAAACTGACTTTAAGAAGGGTGACTTGTTCAGGTACAGCGAAGATATCATGGCTGTAGCTAAAAATGATACGGCACAACTTGTAGTATTTGAACCTGATGATGATAGTGAAGATACAGATGGTGTAGTAACAAGAACCATCGTGTTACCAAACGGTTCTTTGCATAGGCTCATTATTCAAGGCCGAGTTATACTTGCATACGATGGCAATTATTTATTTACGATCACCAAGGATGTTGTTAATGAAGAGGAATGGCATCAAAATCCAACAGTTTTAGCTTATCCTTCGAGAGAAGAAGAACTGCATCGTGATGTTTACATGGATGTTGAATTTGCCAAAGCATTTAAAGAACAGGTTAGAATTTCTGGCTTACAAATGATCAACAACATGATTCTTTTAAGCGTTGTAAAATGGTTAGATTATAAATTGTCATGTAAGGTTAAGTTGATTCTCATAGATGAAAAGTATGAGATGAAGTTGTCACAGGAGTTTTTTACTGGTGATGAAAAAGTAGATAAATGGATTACAGACTTTGTTCAGGAGCAAAGATCCGAAGACGTAAACGGTACCAACATATTAAAATTTCGTTATGAATGGGTCGATGATGGTCGTTTCCAGGCCAAACTGTTTCATATTTCTGGCCTTATTGATGAACAAATTGATGAAATGTGCAAAAAGGATTGTCCAGAAGGGTTTAGGGAAGAGTTTAAGAAAAATCACACGGATGCGTTTAACAAAGACGGTGAAGAACAACTTCGCAGTATGGTATTGTTTGAATCCACACCTGCTAGATTTTCAGCTCGATTCTAAACTTGCCAAAACTAATGCAACCTTAATATACATGCAAGGCTCGTCTTGGTTACAAGAAGAAAAGGACGATGGGTATGGGGATAGGGATCCAATTACCAACATGTCTTTAGGTAAAGACTTTGTTTTAGAAGGAAAACAGGGCAGAAATAGTACAGATTACAAACTTTTTAAACAAAGTTTAGAAGATGGAAGCAAAGTTGGTGCACCACTTAAAGAATTTAGAACAAGCACAAATGGAAGTGTGGCTTTAGGGTTTCCCTCATATTTAGCATTTCAAGAAGAGCCTTGGATTCCGGCGATAGTACTTCCTTTGTTAAATAATGGCACGATTGGAACTGAGATTTTATTGGGTTCAGGTGAAAAGCTCATGCAAATGAGTAATGCTGAAGTAATATTGACAATGCAGGAGTTAGAGGATCCATCTTTGAGTCCATACACAAATCAGATACTAGCAGACGGGTAAACTCTGTTTGTGCAATCAGCACCTACTTTGTTTAAGCGGAGTGAAGTCATGATAATGGTTCATGTGAGGGTTAGAACGTATGAAAATTCATTTGCTTCAAATAAAGTGAACAAAACGCAGGAAAATACGGTTTCTGTAATTCCAACTGGGAATTTGAAGTATTCAGGGAAATATGTGGAGACTACGATTATACCTGTGGATAATCCATACAATGCTACGAAAGTAACAAAATGGATTGATTCAGAGGGTAACCTGGTTCGCTCAAACGTTGTTGAATTTCCTGATAGAGATGAGCCAGAGGCTGATAAACCTGATTACAAGATTTTTGACGTGTCAGAAGATCTGGAGATAAGCGCAATATACCCTTATAATGTGACTAATCAAATGGTAGCTTATATTGGATTTGAGGCTTATGAAGCTTTAAAAATCTCTGGAACAAATTCTACTTGGAATTTTCCAGTAGATGCTGTTTTGAGAAATGGGGACTCCCTTACGGGAGAAAGTTTTCTGAGGTTGGGTGAAGGGGAAATGTTATCAGCATCTCTTACTCCTTCCGATCAGTCAAATACGTACGTAGCATCTTGTTGGATGAGGTGTGAAAAAGAGGAAAAATTTGAGTTTGAGGCTCCTGTTCCATATTTCAAAGCAAATTTAGAGATTTCAGAGGGCAACTCTTTTCTTGGTATTTATGGTCAAATGAAACGACTAGTAGGTGAATGGCTTTACATCGAGGTTACGGCAGATTTTCATAGAATTAGAAGCAACGTTTATGAAGAGTATTATCGATTGCACCAACAAGAAACATTACCGCTTCCAAGCAAAGTAAATTTTACAATTGGTTTGCAGATAG
>LJIJ01003503.1:0-18771 GCA_001718145.1 Orchesella cincta | reverse complement strand
GAGACAGCGCTGAACGAGGCTAATAGACTGACAGATGAATCAGTTGCAGCAGGAAAGGTTTTGTTGAATCTCTATCCCAAAAATAAAGGGGTAGTCGATGCTGTGCGGGTTGCTTTAAACATTGTTTACGGCCAATATATGTGGTATGCTAACACTTTGAGATATGAAAATAACTTTGTATTCAACTGCGTTATGTGAACACATGTATCAAGCGGATGCTAACATTTTTATTGATTTTTAACCTTTTTGATTGTAAATTGTAAAACTTGATGACTTACTTGTTTGAAGGAGTTTCTGTTGTAATTGGTAGAAAACTTAATGTAGCTAACATTTTATGTAACATTGTATGTATTTCGAAGCCCACTGGAATACCTTGATGTAATAAATCATTCAAAAGCGCATGAGTGTAACTTTTCATTTCATTCATGGTTTGTTTGTCAGTCATTTACAGACACATCATTCGAGTTTTAGCTGTTTTAGTTGGCCTACATAATGAATTAAATGGGGGATTTCAAATCGTCTTCTGTGATGCATCCCAAAACGATAATATTTATGAATATGATCAGGAAGGGCTAGGCAAAAAAAACCTCGGCAAATTCAGAAACTTGTTCATGTATATATATATATAAATGACTTATTCACATGTGATACTACTCAATAAAAATCTAAATGGAATCATGGAAAGATTCTTTGTTCCTTAAGCTTTTCAGCTTCTCGCATGAATGTCGGTTTCTTGTATAGTTTGAAGTACATAATTGAGAAGATTACCAAAACTTTCGAATAATTCACTAATATAGCGTGGAAAAAATTGCAATTGGATCTTGTGAGTTTTCAGTGTACTAATTAGTTTATACACGGGTAAAATCTGTGCAATATTTTGAAAGTTGAACCTTGAATGATTCTCGAAGAAAACCGCCAAATAAATTCGATGAAGCATTGTCGATTTTAAAAGGAAGTTATGACAAAAAATCCTATATTTATTTGCACCACTTACCTACTGTAACGTTTACATTGTATTGTAAATTATTTTAGATGTTATAAAAAAAACGTAATTAAATCTGCAAATTTACCACGACGGCATTTTTAAATTTCGTCGGCTACTCTTGGAGCAATAATGTTTTTAAAATATGGGCTCACTCACAAATTCAGCACATAAAAACGGCATAGCTCATCGGGATGCGCAATGGAAGTTGTAAGGTGGATTTCCTTGCGTAATTGAAGACTGGATTCTCGTCGAATTTACCAATTCACCGTGAATACCAGGCAGTCAACTTTTACATATAATTTATAGGTGTCTCAACTTGTGCACAGTTCATGTCCTTTTTGTAACATTTTTGCAAGTCCTTTCATGTCATGCAACTAGAATTTCATGTAGCAAAAAATTCATTTCATGTAATCATATACATGCATGTCACATGAATATGGCGAAAATTATCCAACTTCGACAATTGTTATATTTGGTGCCAAAAAACATTGTATTTAAAAGTAGAAAAACTACTCAAAAGTAAATTATAAGTGAAGTTGACTATATTTTATTGGGAAATCTTATAAAAATGTAAAAAACTTCAAAAATAAAGGTCAATTTGACAAAAAATTCAAACCTGTTTAACTATATATGGGATATGTCCTACAACTTAAAACATGTTAAATATGTTAAACAACATGGTTTGAGATGACTCCTTGTGTGACCAAACGTTTTTATACAAAGTTTGGATGCAGCCCGAGAAAGCTTAAAAACATGCAATTAAATACGATGAACGGGTCTAGTTAAACAAACATTACATTTTATTTTCCCTACTTTTCTCAATGAATGTTACTGATTGAAACCTCAAATCTTACATAATACGCATTTCCTTAAATCAAAAATTCTGCCTCAACGGCACTTAACCAATGCTTGAAATTTTCTCGGTGCACTTGTGAGTCCTACAATCGGGTTGAGAGAAGGAAGCGGTTTATTTGGTACCGGAAGAAAAGTAAAGTTCTGCACGAGAGTAGCAAGGTAGTGAATTAAAGTCATGGATGCTATCGGTTCACCCAGACATACACGTTTTCCTTTTAAAAGTGAAATGAAACTGAATAAGTAAAGTCGGTTGAATTAATTGTTACTCACAAAAACTGATATATTGAAATTACCAAATCCAAATGCTTTTAGTCTTGGATCACTTCTAAATTTTCCACTTTCGTCAAGAAATCTCTCCGGTCTGAAATTGTCGGGATCTTTCCAATAAGACTTTTCATGGTGGATGGCATGAAGGTTGGTAATAATGTATGTTCCCTGAGAAGAAGTTTTTCGATTTAATACTGAATACTATATAATGAATATTAAATATCTTTTGAAGAAATTCATCAACCTTTGGAATTAAAAACTGTCCACAAAAGGTGTCTTCAGTGACTGCCCGCGGTGGCATCATAGGAAATACGGAGGCCATTCGATGAGTTTCCGCCAATGTGGCACGGACATAGTGCAACCTTTGAATGCAACATATATTGTTCACACTGCGATAAAACCTCATAAACGCGGCCATCCCGGTTTTTGACTTTTCTTTTATAAGATTTCTTTTCTGATTTTTTTCAAATTTTAAATATCAATAATAACAAGTGATTTTCACACTCAGTTTTTTGTGTGCTTTCATATGTAAATATTGGCTGGTCTTGTTTCATAGTTGGCTGAATTTTACCATGCTTTATATGGAGCTAACTTGCTGGTCGTTTTTCCTATAAAGCATGGTACAAATCAGCCAACTATGATATTACACCCACCAATATTTGCATAAGAAAGCGCACAAAAAACTGAGTGTGAAAATCACGTGCAAATATTAATATTTAAAATTTCAAGAAAAATATGTCAACAACCTGGATGGCCGGCTTTATCGGGTTTCATCCCACTGTGTCGTCTTAGCATTATATATAAAAATGACTTGTATTTCAACTAAGCTATTTAAAACTAACTTGGACTCCTGCTCTACATCTACCAAGGTTCCTTTGGGAACCAGGGAATCTATTTCGCTTTGGAGTTTCCCCTGAACTTCCTGGTTCCGAAGCAAGTAGAGAATGCACCAAGCTAGTGTGTTACTGGTTGTCTTCAAAAAATATTTACAGTATAATAACATTTACATTTTAATAAATTTGATTTAAGTTTAAAGATTTTGAAGTGAAGAGAATTAAAACGCAGTAGACCGTGACTAAATCTATAAATTATTTAATACCTCAGATCCCGCAAGGAAAAAGTCACTCATCACAGCAATCAATTGTTGTTCTACATTTCAAAAGAAATATTAGATTTCACATAAAAACTCACGAGTCGCTCATATCAAATTGAGTAATAATCGCATTTTGTTTTATTGGAATTTTTTAAAAACGTTTCAGACCCAGTTTAATGCTCAGAGCAAGCTTGAATTCTCTGAAACTCCTACGAGTAAAATTACATTATTATTTGTATTACTTGAATTACTTAAGTTTTAGTATTTACAAGTTTTGTATTTTTTTTCAATTTGGTGTTAATATACTTCATCATAATACATGCCTCGGGAAAATAGACTATTTCTTTCAGTTTTTATCAGATTGGTTCAGATGTAAATTCCTCCAAAAACATATATGTACTACTGATATTCCGATAAAAAACCTCCTTACCATTTTTAACTTTTTCTGACGTTATGGGCTCTTTCAAATCAAACATTTAATAAATAGGTTTTACGAAGGTTAAAGTAAAAATAGCAAAAGCAAAATTTGAAAATAAAAAAACTTTATACCAGGTTGGTAATAAAAAACATTAAATTACTAACAAATTTGAATATTGTCAACAGTTTTCAAAATTTTAAAATTAGGAGAACCTACAGAGTTTGTATCTAGGCAGGCACAATTTTAAACGCATGTTAAAAAACCGTTTACCGTATCTTCGATTTTTTTAAATTGCATGATGGCGATAGAAGGCAGCGATATTATAGCCTTTATGGGTAATTCTCATGAAATCGAATGCTCTACATGAGCATCAGAAAAATTGGGAAGTTTCACTTCAGATCATATCCTCGTTAGATAAAGGCAACCTGAAACGCAACTTTTTATCAAACACCAGTAATATAAATTCCCCAATTTTTTAAATACCTGTGAATGTGTTATCGTCATCAACTCCAAATTTTTCCATCTGTGCATCAATTTCACGAAGGAACTCATCAACTAAATTCTCCGGACCGATTTTATACATTCCTAACGTTTTTCGCTTCTCAACAAATTCCTGGAAGAATGTATTTATTTCCTTGTAGCATCGTCGTTGAGTAGTCATCCCAGTCCAATCCGGGAACCAATTTTTCCACTCCGGAAACGCAAACGGAAGACTGTTTGCAAAACTAGAAGATTCGAACATGTCCTTAAACATTTTGGTCAATCTTAACAATGTCGCGTCGTTGTGTTCATATCTCCTTCCTGCTAACATACTCCACACGACATTGAGAGCAGAAACGGTAAAATAATCTTCAAAAGTGTGAACTCCATTTGTTTCTTTCAGACTACTTTTCAACCCACTAACAACATCAACAAGTTCATCATGAATAATAGAATGCATTTTGTGTCGTTTCCCCAAACCAAAATCCTTCAAACTTCGCAACGAAAATCGTCGAAGTTGGTTGCACGGTGGGATACTTGGCCAAAATAATACCAAGCCGTTTATGCCAGGTTCGTTCACCCATCCACGCGTTGAAGTAGCGATCACTGAATTCCGGCTTGTGTAAATATTCCTCCATTAACTCAAAAGAGTTGATGACAACTGTATCACAAACAATATTAATTTTACATCTTAAATTATTCTGTAAATGCAATAAATACCTTTTCATTCTTACCAGAATAAACAGAGCCCATTTTAAAACTAAATATACTTCCATATACTTCAGCCAACTTTGAAAATACGAGGTGCGGCTCTTTTGAGTTTATCCATGCAATCTGAATAAGATTTCCAAAAAATGGAAGGCGAAGGGGACCTGGTGCTAAGTATTTACGAGCCTTTAGAAAGTTTTCATTAAGAAATGCAATCAGGAGTGGCACAAGCAGTCCAAATAAAATTAACCCAACAATATTCACCATTTTTATAATGTAAATAACCAATTTGTACACAAAAAGACATAAATGCTTGCTTGCCACAACGGCTTGCCAGTGACTGATATGATTTCATGCAAAGTTATGGAGCGTCATTGCCACGTAAGAAATAATATGCTCCTATTTATTGTTAAGGAGGTATACCCGCTTTGGGTCCCACTCATATACATATGCATATTTGCAGGCTTGCACCGCAATCATACGTACAATTCCAAATATTCGTAGTAGCAAAAATAATACTTTCAAATGTGATCCAGCTGCTATATCAATGTTCACATATGAGACTACGTAATGCAAGGTGGATGGAATGAGGATTGCAAAAATTTGATAGTGCAAAGCTTCATTTGTCTGTATATAATGAATAAATTTATTTCGTCGGTCGAAAGATATAACATCAAACGTGTGAACTACCATCAAACTACAGCCATGATTTGGTTCTTGAGACGCTTACAACATGTAAATGAAACTCCAGGCTGCGTCTCTCAAACTATCTTTTGTTGGTATGGACCCAGTTCTATTGCTAACAAGCGACATCCATATTTTATTGAGAAGTTGGTTGCCAAGTCGGAGCCCGTTCATCTGAACATTTCATGAATATCACAAACCAGTTTTCCCAAGTTTCTTTTTCCTAATATGAAGAATTCTCCGGAGTAGAAGCAACATGCCCCTGTTCACGTTTCTGTATCGTGTGAACACTGGCACATTTTCCACAGAAAAGTTAGGCGATTGAAAATTGCTGACTTTTCCTCAGAATATAAAAAATTACGTTGATGAGCAAGAGTTTGGATTTACAAGTAAGTGAACCATACCACTTTGAGTACATTCTATTGTTTGCATTCACTACCACAGAAAACGTACATCAAACTACTTTTCCATGTTTTGATGGTTCAATTCATATAGTAAAAATTCTAAACAACAGTTACCATATTATAATTTTGTACATGATGAATATGCTTTTGCTTCAATAAATTGAATTGAATAAATGTTTATTTGGTTTTTAGCAATCATCTGAAAGAAGTATTTGTTATCGTTCAATGCTCATCACAGTCGGCTCTGGAAATCAATTTCTCCAATTGGGAAATAAAAAGAATTCCATTTGTTTCATGCACGTTATTGCTTACTCACTACCAACATCACCAGGTTCATCTTGAACCGTGGAATGTGTTTTGTTTCGTTGTCCAAAAGCTTCTCTAGAAAAACACGAATTTAGTGCTTGATTTTGTGATTTCGGCCACAGTGAGACTGCTTTTTTACATTGTATGTCTCTGCTACGTAAGAATACGTATCTTACATACCATCTAAATATTCGTAGTAGCAACAACAAGGTTTTAATAATGTGGTTGTGTGACTGCCAAAAAGTGTTCTCTTTGTGAATCCGTAACACAAGAAAGATGGAATGAAGATTGCAAAGGGCCTCATTAGACCACAAATTTCGTAATAAATATTATTTCGTTCGTTGAAAGATTTTACATCAAATTATGTAAGCCACCATCAAACTACTGCCATGATTTGGTTCTTGGGAAGTTTTCAACATGTAAATTGAACTCCAGGCTGTGTCTCTCAAGTTATCTTTTAGTTTTGTGGGCCCAGTTTTATGGCTAACAAGTAACAAAGCAACGTCTATATATTCTTGAGGTAGGTATAGTTTACAGTCCGAACATGTCCATCTCATTAATTCATGAATATCAGAAATCAGTTTTCCCAAGCTCGGTTCCCCATTACTACCAATTCTCCGGTATAATAGCAGCTTATTCTTCTTCACTTTCCTGCATTGTGTGAAACTTACACGTTTTTCACGGAAAAATTTCCACGATCTAAATCGCGCTGACTTGACTTGACAATATAAATGTACGTGAAGCATTCACTACAACAAAAACAGTACATCAAGCAACTGTTCCATATTTTTATGGTTCAACTCACTCATCAACAGTTCACATTATATATTTCAACATAATAGACCTTTGGCGCAAAAGATTCTTCTTGCTCAATCCACACATGTATCACACTGTGCCGCTTTTTGCTTTGAGAATGGCTCTGTTGCAAGAGCCAAGACTTTGTAATTAGTTGTGAAGCGGCAGTTATGAGAAATATATATCACCGTGACGAAATCATGAAAGGTAGTCGGAAAAAATATTACAAAATCTCTTGTTAAATTATAATTGCCTATAATTAAATTTTATTCGCAGGCTATCTATCAAGAGAATCATCAAACCACAGCCGTGTTTCTATTATTTAGGTGCTTCCAACTTGTATATGGGCAAGTAGGGCTGTACCTCTAATGATAGGTTTCATTTTGTGGAACCAGTTTTAGTGATAACGAGCAAGAAATGTACTTATGGTCACTAGTTTCACAGAATTTGTTCATCACAAAATACAATATATCAAAAATCATACCGGTCCCACAGATTCTTATTATAAGCGTCAGGTATTCCCCAGAATAAATCAAATATATCACCATACGTTTCTGCCTCAAGTAAAACTTCCCTTGAGAAAGTGAGAAGCTCTGATTTGTTGGCTTGATTTCACAATATAAAAGTAGGTAGCCAAGAAGAGTTGTAAACTGGGTACACCAAAGTAAGTGAGCCAGATAACATCTGGTATTCAGATCCACAGAAAACATAACCCTTGCTCATTTCTTTCAACTCACACGTGATCATTCAAATAATTGGTCCAATCATCCGACAAAAAAGGATTCTTCTCGCTCATTCCATACAAGCATCTCACTGTACAGCTTTCAAGGTGAGCCGTTTTTTCTAATCTAGATTTTAGCGCAACAATTTTATATAAAAACAGTGCAGAAACAGAGGCCTTCCAGGAAACTAGGTGAATCGGTGAAGCTGAAAGGTGTTCCGTCAAAACTACCTACACAAAATACTTATTACTTTTGAGTTTTTTTAAAAAGAAAATTTTTGACATAGAATATATCAAGAAAAATCAAAATGTACAGCCAAAATTGTAGTATAACCTTTGAGCAATCGGGGAACCACACCATGAAAGATTTGAAAAAGCTCAGTAATACAATTGAGTCTGGCTTCAGCCGAACCGCATGCCCAAGTATGGAAAAGTTTACATCCGAAAACAAGAAGGTAAAAACGAGATCTTAGAAGAACTCCCTGGCATTCTGTTCTCCAACCAAGATTTCCGATTTTACACCTAAACGGAGAACCTCATCCAGACTTTGAACACTATGACGGCAAAAAGTTCTACCTACAATTCCGGCTTAATAAACTACCTTATTTGAAGGACAATGCGATGATTTTACGGGAATATTTCGCTTCCATTTGAGCTCGGCCTTGTGGACAAACCTGATTTTGAAAGCATTAATGAGGCGGACTCCATTGACCTTCAGTTTTTTAACAAACTAAATACCTTTCCAGGTACGACTGGACTCTCCTTTGTGAGAAACCTTTGTGGAGCAGAGCTAGCCGCATGTCTTTGCCCTGGTGCTAAACTTCTGGAATTAAAGCTCATGCGAAATATTTGCATCTATGTCACTCTCCTGGATGACTCATGGGATGATGACAAAACCGATGGAAATTTAAGTTGGGATGACCTCAAAGAATTTAACAAGTTTGTAGGAGACATTTTGGATGGGAACAAATCCCGATGGAAAAAAATCAATATCAATTAGCCCGTTACTTGTCAATCAACTCCAACTTCTTGAGTTGATTTATTTAAATATCATCCAAAATTGGAAGGAATTTTCACAACCCGCTATCAACAGTATAAAAACCTACCTCCAAATAAATTCTCTGCAAGGATGCCGAGAGTGAAGGAAATGGGAATGGGAAGTGAAAACGAGTTTGAAAATTTGCTAACAGAAGCAGAGCTAAAGCTTCGTTGGATAAATATGGGCGGAGTACTATTTTTCGAGTTGGCGCTTTTTGACCAAAAGATTCATGTTCCCGAGAATATACGAGGCTGCCAATTTTTTCAATATTTTGTGCTGCTGGTTGGAAAGCAGACGGCATTGATAAATGATATTTTTTCATGTCGGAAGGATTTTAAACAAAGAACAACTTGCAGTGCAGTTGTCATTCGTGTTAGGAAGGAAGGCCAGGAACTTCAGGAGGCATTGGAAACAGTGCTCAACAAAGCGAACAAGTTGACCGATGATGCTGTTTTAGCTGGAAAGGTTTTGATGAATCTCTATCCAGAAAATAAAAAGGCTGAAGCTGTGCGGGCTGCTTTGAAGCTGTTTACGGCCAGTTTGTGTGGTATGCTAACACCTTGAGATATGATAATAAGTTTGTATACAACTGCGTTATGTGAATCCATAATTAATACCGATGTTAACATTTTGATCCATTTTTAACCCTTTTGAATGTAAATTGTATAAGTTTGATGACTTATTGAGTGAACAATTTCCGTTGGAATGGTATAAAACTTATAATACTTATGTTCTTTATAAAAATTGTATTTGGAAGGCCACTGTACAACCTTGATATAATAAATCATACAAAAAGCATGGGTGTGTATCTTTTGCATGTCATGAAACTGAGTGTGAAAATCAGTTTTATTATTGATATTAAAATTTGAAGAAAACCTCTCAAAATACTGGACGGCCGGCTTTGCCAGGTTCATCGCAGTGAGTTGCCTCCACAGAAGCCGCAACCAGTTCCTGCGCACTTTGACCCACATAGCTATCATATTCCTCAAACACTACGTAACTTGCTATACAATTGTAGATTTTTCCATTTCGATCGTAATGTGGAATCATTCTGATTTCTTCATTAAAATAGACTACAGCACGAGAGCACACATCGTCAAAGTCAATTCAAATCACAATTTACTATCGACTTTCTGTTCATAAATCTCATCCAGGAATAATTTTAATTTGCGGGTTTTTATCAGCTCAGAAATATTTAAAGTCGGAGTCTTAATTTGTCATTTTAATAAAATGTATTTTACAACGCACAATAATTTATTATCACTTTAAAAGACATTTTGCTACTCTTTTAGGTGAAATGCAAACAGGGAGAGCGTGCCACTTTTTTGTACATAAATACACATTTTTATTGAAAAATGTCACTTATTTTCATACATTGTCACTGGCCCAAAATATTGGTAATAAAATACAACGTTACATATTATATACCTACAAATCATAAGACGAGCGCTAAAAGAGTAATGCGAGTTTTATGTGTTACTTAATATCAATGAGTAAAATCGTCAGATATATTAATCTTACTATTTCATACAATACCACTACACATATTAGCCATTTACACGTTGCTTTTTGTTAAGTGAAGGATTTACACTAAAAGTGAAGTTTCATTTAATCGGTGATGTCTAAGTCTTAAAAAGTGACACGTTCTCCACTTTGCATTTCACCTAAAAAAGAGTGTCTTTTACAGTGACGCATTAAATGCATGCCCTGGAGCAGACTGACAGTAAAAACAAATTCTTACAGATTTGATAAATGTTTTTTAAAATTAATATGTCTTAAAATACGTTATTTCACAAAGACAATATTTTTCGAAGATTAAAAACGAATATATTCCTGTAATGATTGTGATTACTTCCTCATATTTTGAGAAGGTAATCATCATCACGTTCGCTCGCACCAGTTTGAGCTCGGCTCATTCTGGATAGATGCGACCAATGCATGCGAATGAGTGAAAACTCACGCACTGAACCGATTCCATCAATCAATCATTTCATTTACAATACGTCTAAAAATAAGATATCTTCAAATCACGTAGCGAGTTCAGTAAACTAGATTCACCTAGTTTATACCCACTTCTCCCCGGTTTATAATTAAGATATTTTATTCCTAAGTTGTTATCAATATTTTATGATTGGCATGTTTTGCCATTCCAAGTTTTATTAAGAATTGCCATTTATAATGTTAAATTAAGTTAGGTTTTCAAAGTATATAAGCCTTTGTAAAATCCAATGATCATCATCAGTTTCTGGCCAACAGTTGCCTAATAAATATCCTTTTTAATATACTCCGTTGCGCTACCTCCTTGAGGGCTTAGGCTCTCTGGAGTGTACCTTATTGTCATACGAACCTGTGTGAAACTTTGGTGGCATAACGCCACATTGTTTTACATTGGCTTCTTGGCAATTTTCCATGGAAACTTCTTCTTTCGTTTCCATACGGAAATTACGCCACTGCCAGGATTTCCCTTCTATCGTGGACACCAGTGAATTACACATCACTTTGATCCTCTGCCCGACATCACTATAGCCATCGTATATCGACCATTGCAGTACGCGCTTGTGAGTTGTGAATCGTGTCCAGTTCTCGAAAAAAGAAGGAAGAAGAAGAAAGAAGATGTACATTTACGTACTACACCACCCATTCAACTCAGCCTTTGTCTCGTTCCTGCCTGTTTCTCAACATTTTTAAGATCAAACCAACACGTTATAATTTTTCATTTCTTAGTTGGCACCTAGGTTCATACTTCCATGCAATTACGTTTACATTTCTATTAACATGCATTACACCAGTTATTATCATGCAACTATGTTAGGATTTAGGGTTCTCGTCTGACTTCTAAACTTATAATTTGAGACAGATACATGAATTTATCTTAAAAATTGATAGGCTCTACTTTGTAGTTAAAAAGCTTATGTTTTAAAGAACATATATTCATTTCACGTTTCATTATAAATGAGAAAAACTCCTACATATTGCTTAGACCAGATTTTACCTTTGTGAATGTATCAGATCAGAACAATTCAATAAGTTTGAGATTTAGACTTACCATTCTTACGTTTTCAGTCAAGCATTTTATGCGCCACATGCCAAATGCATGAAACATGCTTTTGCATATTTTAGTAGACATTTATCAGGCTTTGAGATTTGAAATGAGTTTTATATAAATTGCCAGGTTATAATTTCTTGAAACAAGCTACATTACATATTTACCAGGCCATTAGTTTAGCAAAGCTTTTACGCGTTTGTCTATAACAATTCAATGAAGCTATATGCTATAAATCAAGTATAATAAGGACTTTTTAGTGTGTTATCACTTGAGGAATGTGATAATAAGAAAGCACACTAGACACTAAGGCATTTTAAGTGGATATAATTACCTCAACAGATTTACAATTAAATCATAATAATTTAGGCTCCTCCGGTTAGGGTTGACTGTAGAGGATAATGACAAAGTCATTAGGATGCGCGCAAGCCACACTATTCTCTGGTTGGATTGGCTTTCCACCATTGAGACCAGACTATTCACACTAGTCTTATTTATTGAAGAAAGATATAATACACATAATACTACATGTTCATTCATCTTGCACAATAGTAGGTTTAGTAAATAACTTTGCATACAACGCCTAGGATTTCGATACATTTAGTATACCCTAATTATGTTCGAAATAATCCAGGATCTAGATACTGATCACATTTAGATAGAGTTCAGAAGTTCGCTTCACCGAATCCATGCATTTGAATAGAACCTTCGATATACAAAAATATTTCAGAATCACGTTACAAACAAGTAATATTCACCAAAAGTCCTACTGATAAATCGCAAACCTAGTCCTGCCGCTCTAGTCCGTTTTGTGTGAACAAGAATGACTTAAATTGCATTCTTTGTTAAACGTTGACTATTATGTTCATAACAATCATATTAAGCGACAAGTAAGAAATAATATTTAAGAGAAAACATAATATTCCTCAAGCGGTCAGCGCTGCGTTCAGTTTTAAAATATTCCACAATGCCATAATCCAAGCTACATGCTATTAACAGTACACGGCTTTTCAGTATTATGAGAATTTAAATTTCTCTTGAAATTTGACTTCAGCTATAACATTTATCACTTTAGCTTAGAAACACAAGTAGATGATTTTCTTTGCATTATCAACCGACGGTCATTATGTTATCAAGTTATGTTAGAATACCAAAAGCTTAACTGCGTAAGTATTCGTTAAATTCATTACTGCTTTATCAAGGTAGTTATTTCCTCCTTTACAATGCATATAGTTTGTTCATATTCAATGTTCTCTTTTTATGCTTTGTACACGTTGCACATGACCCACGACTTAAAGTTTAGCACATTCATAGCTAAACTATTGCTTAGAATGAATTTACTTTGTTATTAGCTTCGTAAGTTGATAAAACTATGCTCTGTTCGCTTCACAGTCATATTACTTCAGTCAGTACACAAATTCAATTATTTGAGAATTACTTCAAACACAACTTGACGACTACGATAGTTAGACTTTTATGTATTCTACATCTTTACATTAACAATGTTTCGCTATGCTACATCACTATTCCGGATTGAAGAGTTCGTAAGAATTTAGTAGTTTGCGTTAACAAGTCTGCTTATTATCTAGTTTATTGTTCTAAATTCCATATTTTTAAAAAGCAATGTTTAATGAAACAACAAACCGGTATTCAGGGAAATATAGATAGCCATAAAAGAGTATTTCTTGTTATTTCTTGTTATTCAAATGTTAAATTTTCAGATTTTAAAATGTTTAGATAATCCATAACGTTCATGTTATCTGTCTATTAATGTCAATTTCCATTTTCTATCAGATTAAAATTCTTAAAATATTTTTAGCACATTTTAGCAGAAATTCCATCATAAATTCACAATAGATTTAACTGAGAATAAACTACAGTTTATAATCATGCTTTTGCTTAATCAAAATTCACGATTGTTTTATTTCGGATTCCTGCCATTCTGATCTTTTTATTTGTTCACAATTTAACTATTGTTAGAATTGACATTGACTCATGTTCATTTAAATTCAATTTCGTGATCTAAATAAATACTTCACGAGTTTACATATTTCCTAATTCTTGTTCTCTTTAATTATACGTTGCTTTGCCTTTCAATTTATTGATTAGTTAGGTAATATTTTCTTTTGATTCGTGTTATCAAATAACTATTCCAAATCGCTTGTGTATTCAGGTAAAATAAGTTTCTCATATAAGTAAAACTCTTTTGTTCCACTTTGCGACTTATTTCCTTTCGCCTTTATTTTTGACTTTACTTACGCGATATCACGCAGGATTTAAACAAACATTTGACAAGCTCTTTTATTTTAATTCAGTATAAACATCAGTAACTCTTCACAAATTTTGAAGTTAGAAATACCTTGTTTCTTTTCGTATCTTGCTTTGTATCAAGAATACCAGGAATACAGAACTTTATGTACCGTCATTGCTAATATGGAAAAGAAATAATAACAATATTTTGTGTACCAATTTAATCTTCGCTTAACTGACGTATTTACCGTATTGTACTAATCTACGAGTGTAGAAGTTAACATTTGCCTTCCACTAATATTTTGTTAAAAGCTAAGTCTATCTTCGCACGTACAAGTTAAAATGCTTTCAATGTTTCCAGACTTAAAGCTTTTATTTTGCCGCACATTACGTCCCTGTATAACAATATTTTTGAGTTGTAACTGAACAAAGTAATAGTTTAGAAAACTACTTTCGTTTGTAATTCTTTGTGTGGCCGCAGCACACATCGCAATTCTTTACAACATCACAGATCTTCGATTAATATCATGAAACATTTTAATTTTACTTTAATATCAGATTTGAGTTAATATATTTTGATCGATGAATCATATTTTTGAATCTATAATCATCAGATTTTATTCTTAACAGAAACAAGGAATAAAGCAGTACTATAGTCTCATTTGAACATTAAAAGTTACAGAAAAAATTAGAAACAAAAATATACAATTCAGTATTAGTAACTGATTATAAAACACTTTCCTTTGAGATTTTGATGCTTGACTTATTGGTCCATCACAGCTTTTCAGGTTTATTTCAGTAAGAATTTATAAACATAAATATATTTATAATTACGTTCTATGTTAAATGTTTCCATGCTGATACCAATCACCGTTTCCACATTTAAATATTTCAACGCGAGGTTTGTTTCAATTTTACGGTATCTATATTGTTATATAGTCCTTCCTTAGTAATGATTAATATTTCCTAGATGATTGTTCAAGTTATTAGTTTACTTTGACACCCTATTGGTATATTATATACATATTAATCTTCTATTACGTTTTTCAAATAAGGTATATTCTCTTTTGAATTTTCTTTTCATTATGTAATCTATTTTGCATTAAAGAATTGACGTTGCATTCCAATTCCTCTATTTGTTCACTAGAACTCTCAACTATTATATATTTATATATTCCAATCTCATTCTTATACTTTTACTTTTGTTTTTCAAAATATCACTGCTGAAAAAAGTTCCAGTTTGTAAGTCCCGACACAACTGCTCTGCTGAAAAAAGTTCTTCCGTTGTTTGTCGATGTAGCCAATATATTTGAGCTTAATGAGATGTTCTATTTCGGCGTACAGCGTCATCTTTCGTTTTCAAAGAAAGAGACGGAAGAGATTCCCATAAACACTGTTTGACCACCTGATGGATGTTCAAGTTCCAGTACGAATTCCTCCGACTTACCAACATTTCTACAATTTCATCAAGACAGCCATTGACTTTGATGTACACCAGCATGACACGACGCCTATCACCTACCTGTCATCCATGGACATTTATATTCCAAACAAGTCCAAGTGTCAGACTTTGCCAAGGTCTCCCAGTTTGCCATATCTATCGGACCCTGTATTCTTTTTGAAAACTAATTCAGAAGTCTTTCTGCTGCCTACTTCTCATTGTTTACTCTTCTGAGAGTCCGGCTCAGATTACTTTACAAACAATCCGACACCAGTTTGCATTTCTATTCGCAGTTGCTTCTTCTGTGCCAACCAACTCCACCTCTGCTCCTCGTTTGGAACTCTATGATGTTTGCTATATTCTAAAAACACCTTTCTACATGAATTGCCCAGACATCGCCTGACGGCTCCACCATATTGCCCAGCAGTCAGAAACGAGCTAGTCGTCAATCCCATACTAAAATTTTACTTTGAAACCAAAGACATAGCAAAATGAATTCAACCGCGTTGACAAGACAAGAAGTCGTCCAGCTTTCTTCATCACATTCAACTAGTTTGATTCATGTTCTTAAAAGAATGATCTGCATCCGTGTCTATTTTCTGATGACCTGCTGCTGCTCATTTACAATTACCAACAGTCAACTAATACCAATGCTAGGTTTAGTTCAACAAAATGACCAATTACATTGTCCAATTAAAACCTTCCTTTCCGCAGACCAATATTAGATGATCTAGTACACAAATTTATTGTGTTACTACTCTCTACAACTAATCCACATATTCATTGGACCCCAGATTAATACTTCAGTTTCTATTTGGAATTCGACCAAATTCGACAGTTATCGTCTATCTATCAAACTAAATCACGGACATCAACCCAAGCTGAATGCTGCCTTCATTTCATCATTTCCTTTACAGCCTAATGTATCAGCCCACAACCTATTCTTGGTATGTACCTTCCAACTTTAACGATTGCAATTTACCGATTCACCGTGATCCTAACTTCCACACTTACGACGCCATCTAGACACCTCTAGTAACATCTTTAACCTAAATTCAGGTTTACAAAGTATCGAGTTAGTTCTTTAAAATGTTTTGAATAATTAGGAAAAATAATCTTATTACTTTGAAATCTTTGTGTATGAAAGACATTATAATTATAATTCAAATTCTAACGTGCTAGTTCATTGCTTCACGTTTATTAGTATGTCAAGCCGAAACACGTTTACATGTACAATACATAAACAAATATGTTTATTAATCCACGTTTATCAGATCCCTTCAAAAGTTAACTTTGTTCCATTAGTATCCATTTGAAATCAGTATTTCTTTTATTAAGCACTTCTTTACGTAAAGTAGTTTATTATATAAAATACAAGCTATAGATATATGTGCAGTTTAAAACTAGTTTTACAAGCTACTTCAACATACTATCAGTAAGTTAGGACAATCTAGAAATGTACACGAAGTATAATTACTATTGTACTTCGCTCCCCTCAAGAATCATTTTGTCTTTGATTTTTTACAATCACATTCAATTGTGCCCAAGCATTAATTGAATTCTCCTACCAGATTTTGGAATAACTTACCTCGGCTATTTTGCCTTGATAAGGGAAGAATAGAGAGGGAAGAATGTAATGATTGTGATTACTTCCTCATATTTTGAGAAGGTAATCAAATCATCATCACGTTCGCTCGCACCAGTTTGAGCTCGGCTCATTCTGGATAGATGCGACCAATGCTGCGAAGGAGTGAAAACTCACGCACGGCACCGATTCCATCAATCAATCATTTCATTTACAATACGTCCCAAATAAGAATATCTTCAGAAATCACGTAACGAGTTCAGTAAACTAGATTCACCTAGTTTATACCCCACTTCTCCCCGTTTATAATTAAGATATTTATTTCCTAAGTTGTTATCAATATTTTATGATTGGCATGTTTTGCCATCTAAGTTTTATTAAGAATTGCATTATAATGTTAAATTAAGTTAGAACTTCAAAGTATATAACCTTTGTATAATCCAATTGATCATCATCAGTTTCTGGCCAACAGTTGCCTAAAAATAACCTTTTTATCATACTCCGTTGCGCTTACCCTCCTTGAGGGCTTCGGCTCTCTTGAGTGTTAACGTTATTGGTCCATACCGAACCTGTGTGAAACTTTTGGGCATAACGCCACATTGTTTTAACACTACGATGTATGTAGTAATTCAGGTCATCATGCATTTGATTAGTTACAAGGTCGGTGTGTTGCCATTGTGCAAGTGCTAATAAAAAACTCCATCAATATTTCTGCATGTCATAGTTCCCAAGGGCTTCAGCTTAGTTCGTGTCTTCTGCATGAAGTACACCGTCTTTTCCCCAGTATTTGTAATTTAAGGCCATCTGATAAGTCTTCCCATGTGGTAGACTCTATGATATCGCTAAATGCTAAGCAAGGATAATAACGAACACCAAAATGGTTGCGTAAGGTATCTGTAAAAGTGGTATAAAAAGTCACAAAATTTGTAATTCATTAAGTAAATATTTTATTAGAATACCACAAAATTGTGTGCTCACTTACCAGCACAGTCTTTCACTCCTTTTCTTTTTAAAACGCTCATGAAGGTCGTCAATTTTGCGTCCCTCCCTTTACTTCCTCTCCATGATTCTAAAATATAGTACAGCAGTGATTCATGAGTTCCAGTCTTGCTATTGACCTCCACTTTAATCTTTTGGACGCGATCTTCAGAAATCTCAAGAGCTCTTGCAATGTCTATTAATTTAGACCAGATAATTCCGGCAGATTTTGAGCTTGCAACCACTTCACAAATGGTATTATAAGTTGAAGCTAAAAATTTAAAAATAACATGAATCACCTCATTTGCTCAACCTAGTGTTTGAAAGATGTAGAAAATCATCATTTATTCTTACGCTCATCTCCAACAATTAAGTCTTCGGATTGTTGAGCAATTTGTAGTGCTTCTTTTAATCGTGATGCCAGGCAAGATTCCATGATTGATTTTCGTTAGCGCAGCTTATTCCTTTTTTCTTTCAGCATTCAGTTATTTGAGAGTACAATCATTCGCGATATAGTAAATTTTTTAAAATATCGCAGTTGAAAACTTGAACTGGTTTTCTTCGTTGCAATTTTGCTGCTTAAAGAATAAATTTTCACAGGAAACAATCAGAAATAACAGTTTTTGCTTTTTGTATTAAATGCTACCTAAAACGATAAAATTAGTAAATAAGTAAAGTAAAGTTAATTGGACGGCTTTTCGCATTTGCCATACCATCTT
>LJIJ01003502.1:0-18776 GCA_001718145.1 Orchesella cincta | reverse complement strand
ATAATATGCAGTTTTAAGCGGCGAATTTCGATGCGCTTTTTAATTTAGAAAGCCCAAATATATGAGAAAATTTTAAGGAAATTGGTGATATTGAATCCACACTGGTTGTAGCCCCAACTCAGGGGATTCCAATGACTGGTGAATGTATTTCTTAAACTATACTTTCTAACTAGACTAGAAAATATGATAAATGACTGGACCACAACTAGGAAGCTTTACGTGGATTTAAGTAGGATAATTTAATGATCAAATCACAATTAAATGTCGTTACAAACTCCTAAGCTAGGTATTCTTTCAACCAAAATTGAGTTACGAAAATGATTATGACGAGATCCCAAAGTTCACTCACGAGCAAGAGAAAAACGTGCGACAAATGAAAGAGTAGTAGTAAGAGCAGCATGGCCAACGCGAAAGACGCGTGAAATCGAAAAGTACATTGATAAAAAGAAAAGGCATGCACAATTCATACTAGGAACTAAATAACACTCAATGCTTTCTACAGGTGACTTGAGTGCGTAGTGAAACCAACCACTTCCCGTGAACTCACTCAGAATAGCTCTAGTTCTTCATATATAAAACTTGACAGCACTCGTTTCAATCTTTAAAATCTGTCTAGATGGCCAGAACCACGAGCGTGGTGAGTGGAGATGCATACTTGAAATATTCAGAGATGACGAAGTGTGTTCCGAGGCCCGTGTCTTCCAAGTTTTCCAGTTGGAAGCTGGTTGCTTGTGAAACTACGCAAGTTTAATATGCCAGTCTACGTAACTCTGTAGAGCTCGGAACCCTTGAGATGGGTAAGGGCGACTCAGATAGCTTTCGAGCAGAACACAAAGGTTAGCCTCAGGTTATATCAGCTGGAGCCACACCTTTGCTTCCATTTGGATCACTTTTCTATCAGCGTCGTTTGTCAAGGCTGGAAGAGAAGAAGAGTGATAAACTTAAACAGGAACCATTTTCCCTGTCAACCTCCTCTTTTCCCAAAGGAAATGGAAAGCTGAACTCCATATTTATTGTGCCCACTGCAAAAGCTGAGCAGTTTGGTGACGGTGACATGACTGTTTTACACGGCTAAATTAAATTCAATGGTGCTGAGAATCAAGAATTATGTTCAGACAATGGTGTTGGTGGATTATAACCGAAACAATTGAAGCTGCAAAGACTCCAAAAATACCCACAGCTCTTTGTCTCAAACAGATTAAACGACAAGCAATCTTACTGAGCGTTAACAACATATGTTAAGCTCGCAAATGAGCTTACAATGAACAGCGTTCTTTCTTCAACCAATCCCTTTGGCTTCGTTCGCTTTGGTACATTAGCACTCTATCCAGTAAAGAGTGAGGCTGAGGAAAACACGAATATTAAACTCAAGCCAAAACCTCACAGCTTTGCCGACTTGATCACTCTGCTATCTTACGTGTTGAAAGTGTAGTTGGAGCTGTATATTTGGATTTCCCGAATAAAAGGAGATTTTCCCTGTAACAAGGCATTTAGTGAAGCTGATTGAAGTACGAACGCACAATTTGAGATCAAGGATGGATTGATTAAACTCGCAATGATGAATGATAACAGATATGCCAATTTAAAATGTAAAGCCTAGTTCATATTACTTCAAATTTTAAATTTTTAAGTTGGTCATAAGGGCAATTTCTTACGATTTGCCTAAAATATTTTAAGCTAAATTTAAAAGATTGTAGTTACCGATGGCGTCAGAATATTAATGGCTTTCACGTGCCATCATAAAAGCAGAAGCTGGGATAAAGAATTAAATTGTAACAAAGGACAATTTAATCAATGTATCAATTTTTTGTGTGATAAGGTTCGTCTGGCTCACATTAAAGTGCAATTAAATTTGGTAGCCCACGAACATTAAAGGACATGCTGACCCAATATGTGATGTCAAGACTGCCTACGCAAGTGACAGTTTTATGAATTTTAATATCTGGCCAGCCAACCAGTTCTAATCCCTTAACCAGTGAATATTTGTTATAGGTTCAGAGATGTATGCATTTTGTGACAATAAAATAATTTTACCTCAAGTTTTTATTAGCGATTTTAGTTGCCAACTTTTTTATTTGCAATTTTTATAAGCTGTTGGAATAATATGTTAAATATGGAATTTTTCCTAAAATTACTGGTTGCATCTCAAATATTTTTCAGGTTGAACTTATTGTTAAACTCGCATCAAATCATTTTTTGGTGGGTGCTGGTTCATATCCCTCACAAGGGCCATCACTTTCCTTTTCGGCACCTGTAACGATTGAAAACAATTTGGAACATCAAAAACTCACCATTCAGTATTATTCCACAATATCAATTACTTACCATCGCATTTAAGTCACATATGTTGTCATATGTTTCCTTGTTGATCCGCACACATAGCTGATGTCCGTGGGCACTCACAGTCCAGATCAGGCTCTTCACAAGCTCGTCGTGGAGCTTCTCGAAACCTTCACAGAGTGGCACTCGTTGCCATAAGTCATATTATTGACCGCGCACACAAACTTAATTTTCAGGGGGCAATCACACTCCTCAGACACAGGTTCCCCCTCTAAAATTCGTGTGGTTTCTGGTGGGAGCTCAGTTGTGGTTTCCAACTGTTCAGCTCAGGCTTGGTGCGGTGGTGGTGGAGGAGGAGGAGGTGGCGCTACTCCGTACCCCCTAAAGTTTGCCTAGAAGGCCCAGTCCACAGGGCTTCTTCTGCTGTTGGTTGTTGTTGTCTCTGCTCACGAATCTTTAGAGGCTTGTTGGCGATAGTTTGCCCCATAATAGCCGAAAACGGCCCATGGGAGCGTTGTCGTCTGCACCTTCCTCCGCTTGTCCTTGAATTTTTGAAACAACTGCCATTAGGAAAATGGCAGTTGCAATGGTTGAAACAAATAACTTCATGATTGAAGAGTCAAACGATTACTGAAGCATGCAAAATTTCTGCCTGAGTAAGATGATGACGGAATGATAATTGATCATTAAATAAATTAGTACTTAAATATAACGACGCACTTAACGTCATTTGATATACCTGACAAATTGCTGTAAAGCCTATTTTCTATACTACGAACATAGCACGGTGATTAGCGTCACGCCACGGCGTAATTGCGCTCATACGGATCAAATGCAATTTACATTTAATAGTTATTAAATGCGTAGACATCGGGATGTGTTTGCATAATACATCCCATTAAAACGTACGTTTTTGGCTGCACATGTCGAATGATTGACATAAATGCAGTTTAAAAAGCAGTACCTACATGGAGTAAGAGCATGGTAAGGAAAAAGGAGCATTTTATGATGATTCAGTCTATGTCCGTCAACACAAGTTTCCAGCAACTCAAGGTTTATCACGTAACTTTTATTTATACATAAAAAATGCATACTTTTCATTTCACTCGTTTCTCATGAACTTAAAAACCAAAGCTGTGTAGCCTTGCTTTTTCATTCGTTTTACTTGGGACCCCGATGGTGATCATCATGAAATACTCTTCTACAAACAGCGACATCCGAATACTCGTGTTGTCAACGTTTTCTAATCTAACTAATTTGGCCAGCCATTTAATCATTTTCTGCAAGATTGACCTGAAAACACATACAGGTATATCAGCGGCACAATAACTTACTCGCACTAATTTAGACGATTTTAAATTGCAGCGAAATTGAATAAATGGAGTATTACAAAAAAAGCGTATAACTGAACAATCTTGATAGTGATATCAATACTACTAATGCTTTAAATGATTATGCATGGAAGGCATAATTTAAACTTTGCAACCAGTTCTTGGCAAATATCGGGAAATGATATGATTATTGATCAAATGCAACATTTTTTAAGTTTTGGTATGAAAAGAAATCCAGATTGTTTCTGGAAAGAAAGTTAAGCTGCATATAGATTTATTTATAACAAATATAATATATTTTCATATTCAAAAATTTTTTTTTATTAAATCCCGACCTTTACATGTTGATGTAAGTGGTTTTTGATGAATATTTGTGTGAAAACCCGTTTAGCTGTACCCAAATTCGATTTCCTGTTCCTCAAGCAAGGTTAAAAATTGCACTGACTGAAAAGGTAAGGTATTTTATTAAAAAGAAAGACAATAAGTGAACCAATGATAATAAAAATCATTAACTCACAATGACCTAGTTTCAGCTCTCATTTCCAATATTCTACAGACAAACTTTTCTCCATTCATCACGGCTTTGAAGATGATGCAGTCCCTCATGTTATACATTTGGAAATACGTGTTGTAGAACTCGGTTAGGATTTTCATCTGTGAAGAGGATGCTCAGTGCGGTTTGTTCTCTCATGATTTTGCTGAGACTCAACCCCATATTTTTGAGGATTAGAGTGGTGCTCTATTGTTAGGAAAGCTCCACGAACACATCGGGGGAGCAAGGATCTCTCCTTACTGGTTATTTCTGCTGCATGCCACACCAGTTGGCTTTTATCATAGCTGGTTCTGGGACACTCTGCTTTGCCGTCACTGGTCTTGTGCTTTCGAAGGTTGGTGGAAGCCGGATCTTTCGCAGGGGCAGTGAAAGGCGCCGATTCTTCTTGGCAGTCCATTACATCACTTCTGTCACCCACATCATATTTTCATGAGCTCAAATGCCTCTTTCCTTGCTTGACCTCAAGTTATAAAGCCTACCTAAACTTCGAGCACAACTAGTTTTGAAGTGTAAAAAGCCACAGAGTCAACTTAACCACATAACTAGTTCAGTTTAGAAAAGAGGACCAAAATATGTCACTTAAGTGTTATGCACGCTACTGCGGCTACTAGGCTTCAAATGTGATTATTTTATTTCGAATATCAAATTAACCCTAACAACTCCTTCAATTTTAAAATGAATTACAGTCTAAATTAAGAATTTATATTAATAATTAAATTACCAAGTATTTAATTTGCGCAAGTCAAAGCACTATTTACTATTGTGTCCAACCAAGTGGAATTGCACAGCAGTAAAGTTAAAGTCAGTTGTGAGGTAGAAACTCTGCCAATCGAGAAATAATCTTATATTGCCCCAATAAACTAACTAATTCCAGAACATACACAGTAATAGAAACGCTGAGAAGCGTAAAATGTACGTAAAAGACAACAACAATATTATCATTAATAGCTAGCTCCTTAGGCTCATTTCCATCTACATTAGATATAAGGAACATATCGGAGTAAGACTTCAGAAACTTTTCAGTCTCAAGCCACTTTTTGGCAATGCCTGATTCCAAAAGCCCGTTTATGCGCTTAAACGCAACATTGTTTGGCATCGTAACACTTATAACACGCCATGTTCTCGGTTGTGAGGCCAGAATTTCCTTCCCAGTAGTAACACGACTCATTATCTTTCTAACATGTTTCCTGGGACTCGATTTGTACAGTAATCGTTTGAGAATTGGTACACTCTGCTCAATTTCATCCGACCAGCTCACATACGCCGATCTGTTGCAGTTTGTAACAAAATTAAGATAGCCTTCAGATGCCTCACTGTTCATTACAACATTCCAGATATCCCTGTTTGTCCAAGCTCTCAGATTTGATAGCAATTTTACCATATAGTCAGTTGACGTCAAGAATTGACTAACCACGTACTCAAACACAGTTAATTGTCCAGCTGTTGATTCTAAAATTTCCTTGTAGAAATTTTCTACGTTTCCCCCATATCGGAAGAAAAACTCAGGAGATTGCATATAAATTTTCAAATAAGTGGAATCCCCATTAAACCAATCATCACCTGTCCTCTTTGATCTTGAAATTAGTGTAAAGTTTAAATCCAACAGTTGTTTGAAATAATGAACTGGAATTGGATGCGGTGGAGCACTTAAATCTGTAATATTTTGGCCCTTGTAGGCATTGCTCAGAATAACTCCCATGCCAATCCACACAGATATAATTATTTTGTAAGTAATCCAATCAGGAATTGGCACACCTTGTTCAAGTAGAATGGAAACGGGTGCAAAAATTCCTTTCGGTTCGATGTTTAGGTTTTTGACACGCTCAATTAGCTCTAGCATTATGAATGACACTCCCATTGAGGCAAGTAGCAACCACCAAATTTGAACGTCGTAGGCTGAGAAGTAACCAATTATTGACAACGATCCACTTCCCAATAAATCGCAGGTGACAAACTGTAATCCCACTTGTTCCACTCCCATGTAGAAAGTATTTGTCGTCTGGAACGTGACATAAGCTATACGAATATCTTTTTTATCGTCGACAGGAGCAAAGGTGGCATTAGGAAAAGCAGTATGCAACAATATTACATTACTCAGCATCCAGCTTTTAAAATCAATGAACGTAGGCCTTTTCACAATCTCTGTCATGTTAATTTTCATTTCCATAAATTTGCTATCTGTCAGCTTTCGATAATCGCTATCAATATAAATGCCACCAGAATGAAGTTCCTGTAGATACGGTGACGTATGTCGCATCCGTCAATTAGGCATTAACATAACTTATGATTTGTAATGTAATTGGAATGCGGTCATCTTCATCTGCAGCCAAGCTCATTCTTATGCACCTACGTTTAGCTCGACGATCATGATGATGATTGACAAGCAGAGAGAGCTCAGCTAGCAAACTCGCGTCACCTAAATTATGCTCTCTCCAGATTCGGCCTTAACTTCGTAAATAAATATATTCCCAATTGGCTCCTACAAAACTATCTTGTTATTCCGTTATTATCATAAAACCATGAATACTTCAATTATTCATCACTGGTGGAGATAGCTCGCTTCGTTCTCCTACCTTCACAGCAAGCGTTAACAGTGCTCCCCGAAACTAAATTTGTGCCAGTTAAATTTTCAAAATTGTGACGTTTCCCGTTCTTACTCCCGACAGCTAGTCCAGCAAAAGCTAGATCTTTCGTACCCCCACAATTTGCAACTGTGACTCCAAAAATTTGCTCATTTTGAGTGCTAAAAAACTTTACTTTGAGGAAACGCCTCCTCAGTACCTACCAAGTGCCGTCTACCTACGGGCTCAGCCACCGCCCATACAGTTTCCTGTGACCCGACGTGTAACGTGACCTCAACCGACCTGATTACAATTTCAAGTAGCAGAGTGTGTGCTGACCTCCACCTAATTCTCACCCACCTTCCCCTTTTTTGGAGAGGAGGAGAGGGATCCATGTTCCACATGAATGTGTGATTCAAATGCAACAACAAAGTCCTGATTATTCTTCCGATGCTGACCATAATTAAGTGAAACCGTACTCGCAACACGCCGTGGCCGCAGAGCCTTTACAGAACCGAAACGACAAGACACATGAATCTACAGCAGATGCCTGGCAAGCGGGGAATTCCCAGAAGAGGTTACAGAGACCCTACACAGAGCATCCCGAACCGAACTCCGACAGCGCGTACACTTAGGCTAGAGCAAAAGAAGCGTACCGTGATAAAGTTAACGTAAAAAAGTCATTGTTATCAAGTGAAACATAGATCTAAAAAATACATTGTAATTAGCCTTTCCGTTACACAACATCATGTAAAACAGTCAGCTTTTTGTGTTACAGAAACTTGTCAAAAAAGCACTTTCCGGTAGTACTTGTAAAGAAATTCATAATCAATTGAAATGTAATTTTCTACGAAAATTCCTCGTTTGAGGAAGGGGTGGTGACGTATGTCGCATCCGTCAATTAGGCATTAACATAACTTATGATTTGTAATGTAATTGGAATGCGGTCATCTTCATCTGCAGCCAAGCTCATTCTTATGCACCTACGTTTAGCTCGACGATCATGATGATGATTGACAAGCAGAGAGAGCTCAGCTAGCAAACTCGCGTCACCTAAATTATGCTCTCTCCAGATTCGGCCTTAACTTCGTAAATAAATATATTCCCAATTGGCTCCTACAAAACTATCTTGTTATTCCGTTATTATCATAAAAACCATGAATACTTCAATTATTCATCACTATACAGCGTGATAAGTTTGTCCATGAGAGATTTATAATCCTTTATCAGTAATAGGTTTACTGAAAGTGTTTTCAAATTGTTCTGAGCAGGTATAAAATGTGTGGATAAAGACGAATTTCTGAACAAGTAGAGCAGTTGCATTGCATAGTTGCAAACATTGGTAGATTCGATTGGTCGGAAGTAGGCCATGAAATCAAATAAATTCTCCAGCGGCTCAGTTTCCGAAGTCGCAATAACCAGCTGGAAAACGTTGTACTTTGGCAGCGCTAGCTCTGACTGTTCCTCGTACAATCCGTTATCATACTTTATTACTTCTCCCGATCTGCTTCGCACCCATGGAATGACTAGGTCGTGTTGACCTTTCGGGCGATCGACTCCGAGAAAGGTTCCAGGGGGAATTTGCACATTAAATGTTTACGCATACAATTCAACGTGACATTCCTTTGTTCTGCGTAAGGGAGGTAGAAAATGAAATGCATCAGTGTTGTTGTCAGTTTTTATTGAGATTATCTCGAAACTTCGGGTTCTATATTCAATAGGTTTCCATCGAGTTTTATATACTGACAAAATCACAGGTGTACTGGTAATTGGTTCAAAGAATGGTTTTGGGTGCTTAGTTATAGAATTACTAAAGGTGGTAATCGTTTCTGGCTCGTTTTGCAAAGGTTGAAATGTTGTAAAATGCACGACACAATTACGAAGCGGCTGTAAAATTGAGTTAAGATTTATTTGATAAGCATGGATATTCGTGTAAAACTTTAGATTTACAATTAGTAAAACTACCAAACAGAAATTATTTAACGTCATTTTGCATTTTATACTTCAAAACTACAGATAATATGGTTTTTGCTCAGCTGCTTTTAAAATGGCAGCTAAGTTAGTGAGCTTTTTGACACAATGTGTTATCTACCTAGTCGTAAGTCTAAATTTCTGCATTTACTGATATTACAGCGTTAATAAAATTCTTTTGTTTTTGCACCAAGCGCGAACATAACGTGTTAAACTGTGAAGATTAGTCCCAGGAAGTAACAATACAACAGGATATACGGAAGCGGAATTAATTTTACAGGAAATACGGAAGCGGGAGTTAGTCGAATGAAAATGCTGAAACTACCTTGTTAGCGTCGGGTTGTGTCCTTGCTTTTAATGCTGCAAGGAAGGAAGGAAATACATTTGTCACACAACACACGAAACGTGAATAATTGATTCAACGAACTGAACTACCATCATATATATCTGTTAAAATACTTCGTTGAGAATATTATTTATTTATGCCTCAGTTAAAACCAAGCAGGCTGGTTGAGTTATGATTCGAATGAAATTGTGAAATAGGTAGTAACCAGTGTTGTATACTAGTAAGTAATGAAAATACTAAAAGTTTTATTATTAGTAAACCTTACTGATTTCATTTTAGTATAAGTAGTAGTAAAAGTGAAATATGAAGATCAAATGAAGCTCATTTACATTTTCTAATTCATTCCCAATGTCGAGATACCTACTAAATAAAAGTGGAATGAGGAAAGTGAGATGCGACTTTTTCACGTTCATGCGTGAAAGGAGATAATGATTATGTATTTTCATGCTACTCAATTTTCCGAGGACTCGGCACAATGTAACGTTAACATCAACTCAGCATGATACGAGCAATTGCATTGCAGCATTGCATGAGACAAGAACAACCTTAGCCTAGAGAGAGCTAGAAAAGCTGGGATTTTGAGGAAATACTTTTACGTCATCATTTCATAAACCTTCTAATGACTTTTAACTAGCAAATACTAAGGTGATAGAAAGAATATGGGATTGGAAGTTCCAATTTGGAAGGATCCTGACTTGGCAATTAAGAGATCATTGAGTTTAGTTTAAGTCTACTCACCATTATTTCCAAAATATAATTACGACAATAACATTTTATGAGCTAAAACTCGAGCAGCAAAGCTTCTATACGGCGCAGTAATGATTTCATATGAAAATACGCAAGCACAGGAATCATCATATCATCCTATCATTATTCTGCTCCTGCTTTCCATCCTGCTCATTATTCCAACTTCGCACAGCTTCGATGGAGGATAATCGATAATCTTAGCGGTGATTAAAATGATTTCCTCACTTATCAGAAGAAAAATATTTAACTCCAACTACACAGTGTGGAATGGAAGACAATAGTGGTTGTTTACCGGAAAACGATGTCTATTTTTACAGAACGGTAAAAACTCATTAGATACTTTTTACATTCTAACGCGTACCTGACTCGAAATATCTACTAGAATTAGGATTTTTTCTTTGATATTTCATAGAAATAGATATTCATATAGGCTGCTTGTTGGGAAAAAAGTACCTTGAGTTTTGTGACAGAAGAAATTGCGAGGGAATTTACACAAAACCAGAAATATTTGAGTAGGCAAAAACAAGAATGAGACCAAAAGTTGAATACCAAACAACTGAACCCATGGTGCTTTTAACCTGACTGAAAACACTCAATGCCGCAATACGGAAGAGGCAATAACAAAAATCCAGATACAAAGTTAATATGGACAAGTGTAGCGTTCTCCAAAAATAGATCTTTGTGGTTGTAAATAAATAGCATTCTCAAATTCAATGCGACGCAGCAAGGCAGCTACTTAACTTAATACGATGTCGAATAGGTATAGATGCTCAGTGGTATGCTTAAAGGAAAATGAATGCAGTCTTGGCTGATTATTGTTTTACGTGTCTAGGTTTTTAGCTCCTGAAAAGTGGAGCTTTGTGAGTACCACAACAAACCTCCAGAAGGAATTATCATGTAAATAAAATGCATGGAATCTTCGTAATACGTAAGTAAAGTGGAGTATGATAGCAGCAAGCGGACGATTAAGTTTTGAAGAAAAAGAAGAAAAGTACCCTGAATCCCGCTTGGACGCAAATGTATTACATATCTCCCATCTGTGTGAGCCAAGCCACACACTGCCTATCGAACAAGAAGAAGCCGGGGATGAAAATAATATGCTTTTGATCTCAAGTCAAATCGGAACCACTAGCTCTTCTCTCAGTTATACCACTTTGGAATTACAAAGATTGCTACAAAACAAAGTTTTTTCATTGCCAGAAAAACAGCAAACTGAATCTTGAACTGTCAAATCAATTTACTTGTCAAATCAAGCATCATAAGGTGTTGTGGTTTCAGATTTTAGCAAAAAACTGTATTAGATCTGTCTGAATCAAAAGTCATTACTTTTAGGCAAAAAATGTCATCGAAGAGGAAGGCGGCAGCAATGTTTAACGGTGAGGAAGCTGTTTCAAACGGTTTGGCAGAAGTGGAGCCTCATTTCAAAATTGGTGTAGAAATCAAGCGATTGAAAATGGGAACCGCATGAACCTCCGAATTCTGTACACGCAACAGAAATCCCAGAAGATGTACGTAAACCATTTTCAGTACATTATTTTTATCGTTCATTTTTTTGCAAAAGAATGATAACTGTGTTTTGTTTTGTGAAAAGGTTTGGAAAGACTAAGACACCATTGAAATGCTGGACTATGTGGACATGCTCAGTTGTTTTCGCGCTTGTTCCATGTTTCGCCACTGGATGCTAAATAAGAGAACCTTGTTGCTCTTTCCAGAAGTAAGTTGTTAGGGGTAAAAAGAAACAACGGTTTGTCAACTTGGAATAAATTTGGACTGAAATCCTATTTCTGGTTTCAATTACAGGTTTTGTCCTTGATACAAAAAGAGCTGTCCACTCAGGATTTACTGGGGATTCGCCTTGTTTGCAAAAAGTGGAAGGGTGATCTGGGCAACGCGACTTTTCCTCCAAACAACAGCATTGACTTTACGTGCCCAGAGCGCATCGTTGCATTAATGAATGAGATGGAAACAACTATTGGAAATTCTTTTCCCCAACGAAGCCTAAGCTTTCACCATGAAATTTACGCCGAGGATAAAGAGATGGAAGACGACTTTTACGAGAGAGAGACGGAGTCCTGTCTACAATTTTGTGGAACTGACGAACGAGTTGCTAAATAAATTTGGAGAAAACGTTTGGACAGTTTTTATTTCCCCTGATCAGGAGTTACAGCTCAACATTGAAGAATGCCTTCGAAATTGTTTAGTACGGCTCCCAAATTTGAAACGTGTGACAGTTGGATGGGGCTACAGGTTTGGCAGCAGGTCACAAGTATTTCAACGGATTCGGGACTACTTTGCTGCGAACCCCTTGCCCACATTGCATCATTTGGAGGAGCTACAAACATTCGATTCCATACCAGATGCCGTGGTGAATGCCATTTTAAATTCGTGTTGTGTTCCAAAATCTATCAAGAGATTGAATTTACAGACAGGTTTCCACAACTCGATCTTCAATTTTGCAAATTTGGAAGAGTTGGAAGCACAAGTTTACGCTGAGGATTTTGAACAGTATCTGAACAGCACGCCGCCATTAAGAAGTATCAAGTTGAGAGTTCACAGCAGAGATGCTGCACGACCTGTATTGTTTGAAAGCCTTTTTGCAGCTCTGCAACAATGTGGTGAGACGTTGACAGAAATTCATCTGGAAGTCTTCCCCAGTTTACAAATGAGTGCTACAAGCTCATTTCGAGTCAATCTGCCAAAGCTCAAGTCTCTAGAATTGAACAAGTATGATGGTCCACTTGATCCATTTATCGAACTCAAGGCTTTGAATCACTTGGAGAAAATTAACTTTGAGCTCGTGTCCCGCCCAATGCAAGGAAGTGTGGTTACGTTCGAAGGTTTTGAAAATCGCATAGGAGAATCTAATGTCTGGACTTTGCTGCCGGCTTTAGATTGTTTGCAGTACATTGTAACAACACGAAATGGACATTTCAGATGCTTTGGATATCGTCGTCAAGCTCTCAAGTCTGAAAAGGAAGCACAGCTTGAAAGTGCTGAAAGTGAAACTCGCAAATTAAATGAAAACGAATAATTCTAAAATTGTGGTGGTTTTACCTCCTGCGTGGATTCTTTTAATTACTAAATATGTTTTTCTCATTTTTGCAACTAATTATTATTTAAATTTGGTAAGAAAGTGGTATAATTGGAAAAACTAAGTAGTTCATTTTAATGATTTTGAGTAAATGATTAAATTAAATCAATTCGGCATTTTTCAATCTAATCGTCAAATGAAAAAATAGAACTATTGTCCTAAAACAACGCTTACTTTTCACTATCTTTCTTCATTGCGGAACCCACCAGAAAGAGCAAAGTGGACTCTTGTGCATATTCAAGATGACTGCTTATCAATTCACTAGTTTTCATAGTCAAATATGTATATTGGTTCAAAATTTTATTTCTTGGTGTACTACTTTGGGTTCCCACGAATCGGGCAGCCCTGACAGTTAGCAGTTATAAAATGAGTAAATCTTAATTAACTAAATGTGGATAGAACGTTGACAAATTTAACATTGGAAAATGAACAGAAGAAAATGTAATCCGAGATCTTTGAGATTGTGTGCTTCATTTATATAAAGTAATTAATAGTTAACCTTGAAAACAATTAAGCACAAAAAGGTAAAATTTTGACAGAGGAAGCTTTTAGGGTCGGCTAGAGGAAGTTTTTCATGCTGAAGTAGATTCTGCACCCACGACGGAGATATCAAAGATACCGTTGAGACACGGTTAATGTTTAAAAACTTTCGTTACAGATTGCATGTCCAATTACTCCAATAAGATGAAATGATTATGAAATATGTTTGAAAACAGGGTTCGGCTATTTAAAAAAGTTCCCCAAAAGAATTTAAAAGTTGTTGAATAATTTGTTAAATGAATCAATAATTTTTATTACTGGTTAATGATCTCGTTACGAACACGTAACGATACTTTACGTGTTCGCTTTAATGGTGCTCATTGAGCTCTTGGATGACGCAGTGCAACCATTCCCATCACGGCAGCCATACATCTACAAAGTAAGCAAAAATTCATTGGTGTCATCAAATTAATTGGGCATAAATTTCATTGCAAATACGTAGTTTCAACAAGCTTACTATTAATGCAGTTTGTTTTACACCTACATGAACACTCTTTTTAGGTTTCATTTTGCATTCTCAATAAGTCGCGGCCACTTAAAGACGTAAACATGGCAGCGTTGATCAAGGTGATATTTATCACCACACTGTTCCATCTTTTACACGCCCGGCAATCACCGCTGCCAAATGGGCTGTGCCCATACCCAGCTTTTCCCAATTCAGAAAACATTTTTCCGGTGATATCCTCAACCGAAAGCGGCAGCTGCTTTTGGATTTTCAAAGAGGTTTGTACCAATTTAAATAATTTTTAATCTAAAATATTTCTATTATTTACCCCTCCTTTTATTTTTCTAGGGACCCTGTACTCCTGTTTACTGGTTTAAGTTCAATACCAACAACGGAAGTAAAAACCATACACAAAAGGATGTCTGCCATCAACGAGCGTGTCCTCCAAGCCATAATGACGATAGAACCAGCAATTTTTTCAGCTTCTGGTGGAAGTACAATGGCGAGTGCAGATTAGTTATCGCGAAAAACTCAACAACCTGCAGTGACAGTAACCAATGGCCCCGCTTTGGAGTGGATGAAAATTGCAGGGAAACGTTGCCCTCTGGACGTGATTTATTAGATTCACCTCTACTCAGTTGGCTCAAGATCTTACGTGGCTTTTAGATTCATTTATTCAGCGAGATTACAGCCAAACCATATTCCATTATCGTACCTTTGATGACTCCTGTACAATTTGTATGTTTTAAAAAAAATAACGTCTAGTTGAAGTAACTGATGTCTCTCATTTGCATCATGAAATTATTCCTATTAAGATCTAAATTTTAACTTATAAAAACTGGAATTAAAATTTGAATTGTATTTTACAAAAAGGTGATTTTGTTTGTTATTTAATATGATTATATTTTTGCCTTAACTATACGTAATGCTTATACTATTACAATAATCCACACGTAATCAAAAACGCTGCAAAACTGGAAGCTTTCAAAATATACTAATCCCACGTTGTGTAGACTTTCAAAACAGAATATCATAGGAAATTTAAGTGTCTTAACACGATTTTCCTCATATTTATAATTTTGTAACGAATAAATATTACGGGTTTAACCGTGAAACCGTACGTGTTGGGAATTTTTAAAAATAATTGCTGATTTATAACTGGCTTAGTTGGTTATATTAATTCAAAGTTTTGTTTGGACTCGACCGTTTTATGTGACATAATATAAAATTCGTCGTTCAATTATGCTTCTGTTTTTCATGACCAGATCCGATTTATGATCCGTTATCATCATCACCAGTTTTAATGGCTTTGTAAAGTCTTTTAAACTCAATTTAGAAGTAATTAAATGGATTCGCATTCTTTTAGCTACGATGAATGTCCAATGTTTTGACGATGAATGAAGATGACGACCAATATACCTAAATTACAAGTACCTCAGGCCGACGTCAGCCACAGCCAGATACACTTTAAAGCATATGCTGTTTTGACATACGATGCCCCATCCAAATTTTGTCTAATCTACCACATACACGTTTGAATTTCCTTGTCATGATGGGGCATCGTATGTCAAAACAGCATATGCTTTAAAGTGTATCTGCTGTGGCTGCGTCGGCCTGAAGTACCTGTCGTGGAGAAAATACTCAATTTTATATGAATGAGACAAATAACCACGCAAAGACAAGCCTCAGACCAATAAAACGCATTTGTAGTTCACGAAAAGACTAAATGACAAGTTGTAGTTTATTTTCAACTGTCTCAATTGTAATTTTCATTTTACAAGTGGGAATTAAATTGAACCCTTCTAATAGGCTGGTTGTAGATACCCATACGGTAAATCTGCGGAAACTGCTTTTGACAGCAAGGCACATTTTTGCCTCATTTTCTGGAAGGATTTCGGCTCCCTCACCGGAAGAGTTTTATGAAGAAGAAGATTCTCTAGGCCTGTTCCTAGATCTACAGAACTATCAACTTGATTTGGCTGCGAAAATACTTCAGTAACGACAAATATCCTAAACTCACGTTGTTACCTTACAACTGTATTCATGCTTTCTCATTATCCAACAAGCTTTACTTGGTTAACAGTACTCAGAGATGGATGTTGTAGATGGATGAATCAATTTTGCCGTGACTAATATACAGTATTTATTTTATTTTAGAATAGACTATCATCAGTGTTCTTTGAATAAGACCAAGTCTGTACATATCACAAGCAAAAATTTAAACACATAATACGTATTAAGTGGATGACTAAAAGAAAATAACATGCAATGCAATATTGCGGAATATCTGATTATCAGTCAAAATAAAACGCAGCCACAGGATTCGAACTGTGCTCCAGAGGAAACAGATTTCGAGTCTCGCCTTACCGCTCGCCATGACTGCTTTGTTAGACAGAAGATACAAATAGAGCTAGTAATTTAAAAGCCATGGTAATATACGTTGAATTCTTCAGCTGAGCTTCGGAAAATACCACTGATTTATACCTTAATCATTGATATTCGAGCAAAATCCTCTCAACATTTTTCGCTGCCTTCTGTCAATTAGTTTCTAGGTTTTTTTTTGTATCGAATTGAATTTTTTGTCGCTGAAGTGGTTGCGTTTCTTTGGTCGTTGGTCCCCAACGACTCATTGTAAATGGAAACGTACTGCATCTGTGACACAACACTTGGCAGGTCAAAAATAGGAAAATAATGCAGATGATCAAGTAATATTGCGTACTAGATAATTTGTTTTTAATATGACGTCATTTTATTGCGATTAGTCGTTTTTGCTTCTTGTATCCAAACAGATAGCTTGACATTACATCCTTTTTGTTTATTTCAGCGCATTCAAGGTCGCAATTCGTTTTTTAATTCACAGTTGTAAACCATGACTTTGGGTTTAGGATTTCCCGTGTGCCACAGCTCAGTATTAGCGGTAAAATCATGTCACATTCAATCCAAGAACCGGCACCAGCGGCAATATATACAATAAAGCATGATAATCACATTAAAATAATATCACATAAGATTTTGTTTAACTTTTTTTACCTCGTTTTGTCGCTCAACAGGAATTGTTTTATGGCAGGTGACCATTCTTGTTTGAACATGGTGTGGTACATGGCTTATGCGAAGACTAAGATCCACTTCTTTTTGTAAATGAAAACGCCTTACAATTAAGTTACTCTTAGCAGCTGGTCTACTGCTAATAAACATGAGATGGGAATAATAGTTGATGTACCAACACGAAATGAGCTGAATAAAGAGAACTATCCAAGCCCACATTTTTTATAATCGCTGTGTGTTCATCTATACCTGCACTTGAAAGGACAGCAAAATCGCATCTCTTATCCACACTCAGCAATGTAGTAAAACATCTTTTTGTATGATAACTTCTAAAGTTCAACTCCAGAAACGTGTACCTAAAAGGACACACTTTTCATTCAACTAAACGTGTTTTAGGTACATCAGGTTCCAATGCAATAACGCTCAGCATTACATGTTCATTATATACCTTCTAAATTTTTACCTGCATTCTTCTTCTATTCTCTCAGCGTTTTCAACATTGTTTGCAGCTTTTTGGTTGTAAAACATTCCGTAGATACCACAAAATCTGACTTCAAAGTAAATACTAAAATACTAATTCAGCATCGGTCTTCAAGTGTCAATTTTATATTGACTTGGGTTTCAGTTCGTGTTGTTCCTAAAATGGCAAAAATTGTTAAAAATATCAGTAAATTGGGCGGAAGGGAAGCTGACAGCTCATCGCAAGTAAAACATAGTGGACAAAAGATAAAAATAACTTGCCTCCTTTGCTGTCGCCTCATTTTTCAAAGGATTCAACCAGTCGTTGAGGAAACAAAGATTAAGAAGAAGAGAAACGCGATTATTAAAAATCTCTGCAATGAACTGCATCTCAGCAGGGATGAGATTCCAGATGAGTGCCTTGAGGAGATGTTCCCGTTTTGCAAAGGTTGTTGTGAAAAGGCGGAAAGACTTTGGGAGTACAATGAAGAAATAAAGAGAATCCAGGAGAAAAAAGAAGCGACTCTGCTGGATATCCGGAGGACGGTTACAGAGGGCGAGGTTTTTCAGCCTAAAATAAGAAATTCGAATCCGTCGGTCGTTGAAGCGGAAGCGAAGAAATTTAAAAGGCTCCGGGAAGTGATCCTCAAAGGTAAAACAAGTTGAAGTCAATATTTTGAAGAATATAAATGAATTCTTAACAAACTTGACTGTGTCTCGGTTTCAGCTAATCGTGCGCGTGGAGAATGATTCCAAAACACGACGGCCTAATTGGACGAATCTTCGGATGGAAATGAAGACATTGGACGTTACGCAAAACAGGGAAGCCAATTATGACAGCAACGACGATTGGGTAACTCTTATCGACGGTTTATCCATCGCAGGTCTCGACAATGTATGTCTAGTGCATTCCGAGGTAGATAAACTGCAAAGCCAAAAGCTAGGACAGAAATGTGTTTTTGGCACAATCATTCCCACCAGAAGTGCATTGATGAAATTTGCTTTCACACTAGAGAAAAGCCATACATCTGCAATATTGTGTAAGGAATTTGGACAGATCGGAAATTTGACAGCATATAAGACTCACCTGAGAAAGCCTTTCAAATGCAAACCTGTGTTTTAAAACATTCCCAGAGAAGTAATTTAGGGATCATGTAAAAACTCATCTAGAAAAGGTAACTTCCCAAAAGCATTGTTATGACAAGATTTTTATTATGGGCTACGCAAAATAGAGGGCGTGCAGGAATTCACATTAAGACATATGAAGGAAAGATTTATGAAAGTTGTGGTTATTGCACATTTTTGTTGAAATGTGACGGACCAGATTATGGGTGAATAATCTACATTTTTTGCAGAATAAAACTTGCGTGTAATACAGCAAATCATGTTTTGAAGTCATTCGTTAAG